>BSBK01012042.1:177500-206764 GCA_027943335.1 Chamaecyparis obtusa
CCGCTCCCCGGAGAGCTCGACCGGTTCGGTTCCGCTCGGATCGGACCCCGCCCGCGAGCGCCGCTCGGCTCGACGAGCTCGATGGGGATCCCGTCCGCGGGCGAGCTGGGCGTGGCTACACGTATGACCCGAATGTAATTTTTTTTTTTTTTTTTTTTTAAAACTCTGGTTTTTTCGTTCTTATCCTCGTACGGAGCCTCCTTTGTTCATTTTTTTTCCGCGAGTTTCGACCCCGCCAGGGAGCGAGCTCGGCGCCGATCCCGCCCCGCCGCTCCCCGGAGAGCTCGACCGGTTCGGTTCCGCTCGGATCGGACCCCGCCCGCGAGCGCCGCTCGGCTCGACGAGCTCGATGGGGATCCCGTCCGCGGGCGAGCTGGGCGTGGCTACACGTATGACCCGAATGTAATTTTTTTTTTTTTTTTTTTTTTTTTTTTTAACTCTGGTATTTTCGTTCTTATCCTCGTACGGAGCCTCCTTTGTTCATTTTTTTTCCGCGAGTTTCGACCCCGCCCGGGAGCGAGCTCGGCGCCGATCCCGCCCCGCCGCTCCCCGGAGAGCTCGACCGGTTCGGTTCCGCTCGGATCGGACCCCGCCCGCGAGCGCCGCTCGGCTCGACGAGCTCGATGGGGATCCCGTCCGCGGGCGAGCTGGGCGTGGCTACACGTATGACCCGAATGTAATTTTTTTTTTTTTTTTTTTTTTTTTTTAACTCTGGTTTTTTCGTTCTTATCCTCGTACGGAGCCTCCTTTGTTCATTTTTTTCCCGCGAGTTTCGACCCCGCCCGGGAGCGAGCTCGGCGCCGATCCCGCCCCGCCGCTCCCCGGAGAGCTCGACCGGTTCGGTTCCGCTCGGATCGGACCCCGCCCGCGAGCGCCGCTCGGCTCGACGAGCTCGATGGGGATCCCGTCCGCGGGCGAGCTGGGCGTGGCTACACGTATGACCCGAATGTAATTTTTTTTTTTTAATTTTTTTTTTAACTCTGGTTTTTTCGTTCTTATCCTCGTACGGAGCCTCCTTTGTTCATTTTTTTTCCGCGAGTTTCGACCCCGCCCGGGAGCGAGCTCGGCGCCGATCCCGCCCCGCCGCTCCCCGGAGAGCTCGAGGATCGGACCCCGCCCGCGAGCGCCGCTCGGCTCGACGAGCTCGATGGGGATCCCGTCCGCGGGCGAGCTGGGCGTGGCTACACGTATGACGCGAATGTATTTTTTTTTTTTTTTTTTTTTTTTTTAACTCTGGTTTTTTCGTTCTTATCCTCGTACGGAGCCTCCTTTGTTCATTTTTTTTCCGCGAGTTTCGACCCCGCCCCGGAGCGAGCTCGGCGCCGATCCCGCCCCGCCGCTCCCCGGAGAGCTCGACCGGTTCGGTTCCGCTCGGATCGGACCCCGCCCGCGAGCGCCGCTCGGCTCGACGAGCTCGATGGGGATCCCGTCCGCGGGCGAGCTGGGCGTGGCTACACGTATGACCCGAATGTAATTTTTTTTTTTTTTTTTTTTTTAACTCTGGTTTTTTCGTTCTTATCCTCGTACGGAGCCTCCTTTGTTCATTTTTTTTCCGCGAGTTTCGACCCCGCCCGGGAGCGAGCTCGGCGCCGATCCCGCCCCGCCGCTCCCCGGAGAGCTCGACCGGTTCGGTTCCGCTCGGATCGGACCCCGCCCGCGAGCGCCGCTCGGCTCGACGAGCTCGATGGGGATCCCGTCCGCGGGCGAGCTGGGCGTGGCTACACGTATGACCCGAATGTAATTTTTTTTTTTTTTTTTTTTAAAACTCTGGTTTTTTCGTTCTTATCCTCGTACGGAGCCTCCTTTGTTCATTTTTTTTTCCGCGAGTTTCGACCCCGCCCCGGAGCGAGCTCGGCGCCGATCCCGCCCCGCCGCTCCCCGGAGAGCTCGACCGGTTCGGTTCCGCTCGGATCGGACCCCGCCCGCGAGCGCCGCTCGGCTCGACGAGCTCGATGGGGATCCCGTCCGCGGGCGAGCTGGGCGTGGCTACACGTATGACCCGAAAGTTTTTTTTTTTTTTTTTTTTTTTTTTTTTTTTTTTTTTTTAACTCTGGTTTTTTCGTTCTTATCCTCGTACGGGGCCTCCTTTGTTCATTTTTTTTCCGCGAGTTTCGACCCCGCCCGGGAGCGAGCTCGGCGCCGATCCCGCCCCGCCGCTCCCCGGAGAGCTCGACCGGTTCGGTTCCGCTCGGATCGGACCCCGCCCGCGAGCGCCGCTCGGCTCGACGAGCTCGATGGGGATCCCGTCCGCGGGCGAGCTGGGCGTGGCTACACGTATGACCCGAATGTAATTTTTTTTTTTTTTTTTTTTTTTAACTCTGGTTTTTTCGTTCTTATCCTCGTACGGAGCCTCCTTTGTTCATTTTTTTTCCGCGAGTTTCGACCCCGCCCGGGAGCGAGCTCGGCGCCGATCCCGCCCCGCCGCTCCCCGGAGAGCTCGACCGGTTCGGTTCCGCTCCGATCGGACCCCGCCCGCGAGCGCCGCTCGGCTCGACGAGCTCGATGGGGATCCCGTCCGCGGGCGAGCTGGGCGTGGCTACACGTATGACCCGAATGTAATTTTTTTTTTTTTTTTTTTTTTTTAACTCTGGTTTTTTCGTTCTTATCCTCGTACGGAGCCTCCTTTGTTCATTTTTTTCCCGCGAGTTTCGACCCCGCCCGGGAGCGAGCTCGGCGCCGATCCCGCCCCGCCGCTCCCCGGAGAGCTCGACCGGTTCGGTTCCGCTCGGATCGGACCCCGCCCGCGAGCGCCGCTCGGCTCGACGAGCTCGATGGGGATCCCGTCCGCGGGCGAGCTGGGCGTGGCTACACGTATGACCCGAATGTAATTTTTTTTTTTTTTTTTTTTTAAAACTCTGGTTTTTTCGTTCTTATCCTCGTACGGAGCCTCCTTTGTTCATTTTTTTTCCGCGAGTTTCGACCCCGCCCGGGAGCGAGCTCGGCGCCGATCCCGCCCCGCCGCTCCCCGGAGAGCTCGACCGGTTCGGTTCCGCTCGGATCGGACCCCGCCCGCGAGCGCCGCTCGGCTCGACGAGCTCGATGGGGATCCCGTCCGCGGGCGAGCTGGGCGTGGCTACACGTATGACCCGAATGTAATTTTTTTTTTTTTTTTTTTTTTTTTTTAACTCTGGTTTTTTCGTTCTTATCCTCGTACGGAGCCTCCTTTGTTCATTTTTTTTCCGCGAGTTTCGACCCCGCCCGGGAGCGAGCTCGGCGCCGATCCCGCCTCGCCGCTCCCCGGAGAGCTCGACCGGTTCGGTTCCGCTCGGATCGGACCCCGCCCGCGAGCGCCGCTCGGCTCGACGAGCTCGATGGGGATCCCGTCCGCGGGCGAGCTGGGCGTGGCTACACGTATGACCCGAATGTAATTTTTTTTTTTTAATTTTTTTTTTAACTCTGGTTTTTTCGTTCTTATCCTCGTACGGAGCCTCCTTTGTTCATTTTTTTTCCGCGAGTTTCGACCCCGCCCGGGAGCGAGCTCGGCGCCGATCCCGCCCCGCCGCTCCCCGGAGAGCTCGACCGGTTCGGTTCCGCTCGGATCGGACCCCGCCCGCGAGCGCCGCTCGGCTCGACGAGCTCGATGGGGATCCCGTCCGCGGGCGAGCTGGGCGTGGCTACACGTATGACGCGAATGTATTTTTTTTTTTTTTTTTTTTTTTTTTAACTCTGGTTTTTTCGTTCTTATCCTCGTACGGAGCCTCCTTTGTTCATTTTTTTTCCGCGAGTTTCGACCCCGCCCCGGAGCGAGCTCGGCGCCGATCCCGCCCCGCCGCTCCCCGGAGAGCTCGACCGGTTCGGTTCCGCTCGGATCGGACCCCGCCCGCGAGCGCCGCTCGGCTCGACGAGCTCGATGGGGATCCCGTCCGCGGGCGAGCTGGGCGTGGCTACACGTATGACCCGAAAGTAATTTTTTTTTTTTTTTTTTTTTTTTTGTAACTCTGGTTTTTTCGTTCTTATCCTCGTACGGGGCCTCCTTTGTTCATTTTTTTTCCGCGAGTTTCGACCCCGCCCGGGAGCGAGCTCGGCGCCGATCCCGCCCCGCCGCTCCCCGGAGAGCTCGACCGGTTCGGTTCCGCTCGGATCGGACCCCGCCCGCGAGCGCCGCTCGGCTCGACGAGCTCGATGGGGATCCCGTCCGCGGGCGAGCTGGGCGTGGCTACACGTATGACCCGAATGTAATTTTTTTTTTTTTTTTTTTTTTTTTTTAACTCTGGTTTTTTCGTTCTTATCCTCGTACGGAGCCTCCTTTGTTCATTTTTTTTCCGCGAGTTTCGACCCCGCCCGGGAGCGAGCTCGGCGCCGATCCCGCCCCGCCGCTCCCCGGAGAGCTCGACCGGTTCGGTTCCGCTCGGATCGGACCCCGCCCGCGAGCGCCGCTCGGCTCGACGAGCTCGATGGGGATCCCGTCCGCGGGCGAGCTGGGCGTGGCTACACGTATGACGCGAATGTATTTTTTTTTTTTTTTTTTTTTTTTTTAACTCTGGTTTTTTCGTTCTTATCCTCGTACGGAGCCTCCTTTGTTCATTTTTTTTCCGCGAGTTTCGACCCCGCCCGGGAGCGAGCTCGGCGCCGATCCCGCCCCGCCGCTCCCCGGAGAGCTCGACCGGTTCGGTTCCGCTCGGATCGGACCCCGCCCGCGAGCGCCGCTCGGCTCGACGAGCTCGATGGGGATCCCGTCCGCGGGCGAGCTGGGCGTGGCTACACGTATGACCCGAATGTAATTTTTTTTTTTTTTTTTTTTTTAACTCTGGTTTTTTCGTTCTTATCCTCGTACGGAGCCTCCTTTGTTCATTTTTTTTCCGCGAGTTTCGACCCCGCCCGGGAGCGAGCTCGGCGCCGATCCTGCCCCGCCGCTCCCCGGAGAGCTCGACCGGTTCGGTTCCGCTCGGATCGGACCCCGCCCGCGAGCGCCGCTCGGCTCGACGAGCTCGAATGGGATCCCGTCCGCGGGCGAGCTGGGCGTGGCTACACGTATGACCCGAATGTAATTTTTTTTTTTTTTTTTTTTTTTTTTAACTCTGGTTTTTTCGTTCTTATCCTCGTACGGAGCCTCCTTTGTTCATTTTTTTTCCGCGAGTTTCGACCCCGCCCGGGAGCGAGCTCGGCGCCGATCCCGCCTCGCCGCTCCCCGGAGAGCTCGACCGGTTCGGTTCCGCTCGGATCGGACCCCGCCCGCGAGCGCCGCTCGGCTCGACGAGCTCGATGGGGATCCCGTCCGCGGGCGAGCTGGGCGTGGCTACACGTATGACCCGAATGTAATTTTTTTTTTTTAATTTTTTTTTAAACTCTGGTTTTTTCGTTCTTATCCTCGTACGGAGCCTCCTTTGTTCATTTTTTTTCCGCGAGTTTCGACCCCGCCCGGGAGCGAGCTCGGCGCCGATCCCGCCCCGCCGCTCCCCGGAGAGCTCGACCGGTTCGGTTCCGCTCGGATCGGACCCCGCCCGCGAGCGCCGCTCGGCTCGACGAGCTCGATGGGGATCCCGTCCGCGGGCGAGCTGGGCGTGGCTACACGTATGACGCGAATGTATTTTTTTTTTTTTTTTTTTTTTTTTTAACTCTGGTTTTTTCGTTCTTATCCTCGTACGGAGCCTCCTTTGTTCATTTTTTTTCCGCGAGTTTCGACCCCGCCCCGGAGCGAGCTCGGCGCCGATCCCGCCCCGCCGCTCCCCGGAGAGCTCGACCGGTTCGGTTCCGCTCGGATCGGACCCCGCCCGCGAGCGCCGCTCGGCTCGACGAGCTCGATGGGGATCCCGTCCGCGGGCGAGCTGGGCGTGGCTACACGTATGACCCGAAAGTAATTTTTTTTTTTTTTTTTTTTTTTTTTTTAATTTAACTCTGGTTTTTTCGTTCTTATCCTCGTACGGGGCCTCCTTTGTTCATTTTTTTTCCGCGAGTTTCGACCCCGCCCGGGAGCGAGCTCGGCGCCGATCCCGCCCCGCCGCTCCCCGGAGAGCTCGACCGGTTCGGTTCCGCTCGGCTTGATCAGCTCTGGTCGCTAGATCACTTGACAAAATTAGGTCAACAGGCAGATCAACTCGGGTCACCAACTAGATCAACTCAGGTCGCAAACTAGATCATCTCGGGTGGCTAGATCAACTCTGCTCGCTAGTCGGTAACTCATACTGCCATAATAAATTAGGTCACTACAACGACTCTGGTCGCTCGGTCGACTAAGGTGACTCAGGTCACTGGGTGGACTTGGTCGACTCGGTCGACTCGATCGACTCGGGTCACCGAGTTGACTCAGGTAGCCAAATCGACTCAGGTCGAGTCAGTCACCTGACCGACCCGGTCGACTCGGGTCGACGCAGTCAACTTGAGTCAACTCAGTTGACTTGGATCACCGGGTCGACTAGGGTGACTTAGGTCGACTCAGCTGACTCGGTTGACTCAGGTCGACTCAAGTCGACTTGGGTTGTCGGATCTACTCGGGCCTCTAGATTGCACGGGTCACTAGATCAACTCAAGTTGCTAGCGAGATCAGCTCAGGTCACCACACAGGTAACCAACTAGATCAACTCGGGTCACTAGATCAGCTTGGGTCACCAGCTAGATCAGCTCTAGTCGCTAGATCACCTGACAAAATCAGGTCACTAACTAGATCAGCCTGGGTCACCAACCATTTCATCTTAGGTCGCCAACTAGATCAGCTTAGGTCGCTAACTAGATCAACTCAGGTCGCCAGATCAGCTCTGGTTGCCAGCCAAAAACTTTGACTGCCATAATAAATTGGGTCACCACAGCGACTCGGGTCACCAGGTCGACTCGGTTGACTCGGGTCACCAGGTCGACTTGGTTGAATCAGGTCACTGGGTCGACTCGGTCGACTCGATGGACTTGGGTCACCAGGTCGACTTGGTTGACTCAGGTCACCGGGTCGACTCAGTCACCTGACTGACTCGGTCGACTCGGGATGACTCAGTTGACTCAGGTCATCGGATCGACTCGAGTCACCAAGTTGACTCGGGTCACCGGGTCGACTTGGGTTGTCAGATCGACTCGGGCCTCTGGATCAGTACGGGTCACTGGATCAACTCAAGTCGCTAGCGAGATCAACTCAGGTCACCACACGGGTCGCCAACTAGATCAACTCACATCGCCAGATCAGCTTGGGTCACCAACCAGATCAACTCTGGTCGCTAGATCACCTGACAAACTTAAGTCACCAGCCAGATTAGCTTAGGTCACCAGCCAGTAACTCTGACTACCATAATAAATTAGGTCACCACAGTGACTCAGGTAACTGGGTTGACTCAGTCGACTCAGGTCGACTCAGTTGACTCAGGTCACCGGGTCGACTCGATCGACTCAGTTGACTCGATTCACCGGGTTGACTTAGGTTACTGGGTTGACACGATCGACTCAGTTGACTCAGGTCATTGGGTGGACTCCGTTGACTTAATCGACTCAGGTCACCGGGTTGACTCAGTCACCTGACTGACTCGGGTCGACTTGGTTGACTCGGGTCACAAGGTCGACTTGGTTGACTCGGGTCATCAGGTCGACTTGGTTGATTCGGGTCATCGGGTCGACTCGGTTGAGTCGGGTCACCAGGTCGACTCAGGTCGACTTGGGTTACCAGATCGACTCAGGCCTCTGGATCAGGATGGGTTACTGGATCAACTCAAGTTGCTAGCAAGATCAACTTAGGTCACCACACGGGTCACCAACTAGATCAACTCTGGTCGCCAGATTAGCTTGGGTCACCAACCAGATCAACTCTGGTCTCCAGATCACCTAACAAAATTAGGTCACTAGCAACTTGGGTCACTGGGTCGACTCAATTGACTCAGGTCACCGGGTGAACTCGGTCGACTCAGTTGACTCGGGTCACCGGGTCGACTCGGTTGACTCGGGTCATTGGGTCGACTCGGTCGAGTCAGGTCACCAGGTCGACTCGATCGAGTCGGGTCATCGGGTCGACTCAGGTCGTCGGGTTGACTCAGGTCAACTCGGTTGACTCAGGTCACCGGGTCGACTCGGTTGACTTGGGTCACCGCATCGACTTGGTTGACTCAGGTCACTGCGTCGACTCGGTTGACTCGGGTCATCGGGTTGACTCGGTTGACTCGGGTCATCGGGTCGACTCGGTTGACTCAGGTCACTGGGTTGACTCAATTGACTCAGGTCACTGGGTCGACTCGGTTGACTCGGGTCACCGAGTCAACTCGAATCGACTTGGGTTGCCGGATCGACTCAGGCCTCTAGATTGGGATGGGTCACTAGATCAACACAAGTCGCTAGTGAGATCAACTCAGGTCACCACACGGGTCACCAACTAGATCAACTCAGGTCACCAAATCAGATTGGGTCACTAGCCAGATCAGCTCTGGTCGCCAGATCACCTCACAAAATTAGGTCGACAGCCAAATCAGCTTAGGTTGCCAACTAGATCAATTCAGGTCACCAGATCAGCTCTAGTCACCAGCCAGTAACTCTGACTGCCATAATAAATTAGGTCACCATAGTGACTCAGGTCGCTGGGTCGACTCGATCGACTCGGGTCACCAGGTCAACTCGGTTGACACGGGTCACTGGGTCGACTCGGTCGACTCTGTTGACTCGAGTCACCGGGTTGACTCGGTCGACTCAGGTCACTAGGTCGACTTAGGTCGACTCAGTCACCTGACTGACTCGGTCGACTTGGGTCGACTTGGTTGCCTCGAGTCATCGTGTTAACTCAGTTGACTCAGGTCATCGGGTCAACTCAGTTGACTCCGGTCATTGGGTCAACTCAGTTGACTCAAGTCATCAGGTCAACTTAGTTGACTCAGGTCACTGGGTCGAGTCGGTCGACGCGGTTGACTCAGGTCACCAGGTCGACTTGGGTTGCCGGATCGACTCGGGCCTCTAGATCAAGATGGATCATCGGGTCAACTCAAGTTACTAGCGAGATCAACTCAGGTCACCACATGGGTCGCCAACTAGATCAACTTGGGTCACCAGATTAGCTTGGGTCACCAGCTAGATCAGCTCTGGTCGCCATATCAGCTTATGTCACCAACTAGATCAACTCAGGTCGCCAGCCAATAACTTTGACTGCCATAATAAATTGGGTCACCATAGTGACTCGGGTCGCTAGGTCAACTTGGTTGACTCAGGTCATAGGGTCGACTCGGTTGACTCAGTTGACTCAGGTCATTGGGTCGACTCAGTTGACTCATGTCACTGGGTCGACTCGAGTCACCAGGTCGACTCGGTTGACTCAGGTCACTAGGTCGACTCGGGTCAACTCAGTCACCTTACTAACTTAGGTAGACTTGGTTGACTTGGGTCACCAGGTCAACTTAGGTCATCAGGTCAACACGGTTGACTCAGGTCACTAGGTCAACTCTGTCGACTCAGGTCACCAAGTCAGCTGGGTCGACTTAGTCAACTCTGGTCACCGGGTCGACTCAGTTGATTCGAGTCACCGGGTCACTGGGTCGACTCGGTTGGCTCGGGTCATCGAGTTGACCAGGTTGACTCGGGTCACTGGGTCGACTCGGTGGACTCGAGTCGACTCGATTGACTCAGGTCGAGTTGGGTTGCCGGCTCGACTCGGGCCTCTGGATCGGGATGGGTCACTGGATCAACTCAAGTCGCTAGCGAGATCAACTCAGGTCACCACACGGATCACCAACTAGATTTACTCAGGTCGCCATATCAGCTTGGGTCACCAACCAGATCAGCTCTTGTCACCAGATCACCTGACAAAATTAGTTCACCAACCAGATCAGGTTAGGTCACCAATTAGATCAACTCAGGTCGCTAGATTAGCTCTGGTCGCCAGTGAGTAACTCCGACTGCCATAATAAATTGGGTCACCACAAAAACCCTGGTCGCTGGGTCGACTCAGTCAACTCAGTCAACTTGATCAACTCGGGTCACCGGGTCAACTCGGGTCATCGGGTCAACTCGGGTCACTGGGTCGACTCGGTCGACGTGGGTCACCGAGTCGACTTGGGTTGCCGAATCAACTTAGGCCTCGAGTCGACTTGGGTTGACACGGGTCGACCTAGTCGACTCAGGTCACTAGGTTGACTCAATTGATTCAGGTCACTAGGTCAACTCAGTCGACTCTGGTTTACTCGGGTCGACTCGGTCACCTGACCGACTCGGGACACCACGTCGACTCAGTCGACTCGGTTGACTCGGGTCATCGAGTCGACTCGGTTGACTCGGGTCATCGAGTCGACTCGGTTGACTCAGGTCACTCGGTCAACTCGATAGACTCGGGTCACCGAGTCGACTTGGGTTGCCGGATTGACTCAGGCCTCTGGATCAGGACGGGTCACTGGATCAACTCAAATCGCTAGCAAGATCAACTCAGGTCACCACACGGGTCGCCAACTAGATCAACTTGAGTCACCAGATCAACTTGGGTCACCAGCCAGATCAGCTCTGGTCTCCAGATGACCTGACAAAATTAGGTCACTAGCCAGATCAGCTTAGGTCACCCACTAGATCAATTCAGGTTGCCAGCTCAGCTCTGGTCGCCAGCTAGTAACTTTAACTGCCATAATAAATTAGGTCACCACAGCGACTTGGGTCACTGGGTCGACTCAGTTGACTCGGGTCATCGGGTCAACTCGGTCGACTCAGTTGACTTGGGTCACCAGGTCGACTCGGTTGACTCGAGTCATTGGGTCGACTCAGTTGACTCGGGTCACTGGGTCGACTCAATTGAGTCAGGTCACTGGGTCGACTCGGTCAACTTAGGTCATCGGGTCGACTCAGTCACCTAACCGACTCGGTCGACTCAGGTCGACTCGGATCACCGGGTTGAATCGATCGACTTGGTTGACTCGGGTCACCGCGTCAACTCAGTTGACTCGGGTCGACTCGGTTGACTCAGGTCACTGGGTTGACTCAGTTGACTCAGGTCACCGGGTCGACTCGATTGACTCAGGTCACCGGGTCGACTCGGGTCACCGGGTCAACTCGGTTGACTCGGATGATCGAGTCGACTCGGTCGACTCGGATCGACTTGGGTTGTTGGATCAACTCAAGCCTCTAGATCAGGATGGGTCACTAGATCAACACAAGTCGCTAGCGAGATCAACTCAGGTCACCACACAGGTCGCCAACTAGATCAACTCGAGTCGCCAGATCAGATTGGGTCACCAGCCAGATCAGCTCTGGTTGCTAGATCACCTCACAAAATTAGGTCGACAGCCAAATTAGCTCTGGTCACTAGATCACCTCACAAAATTAGGTCGACAACCAGATCAGCTTAGGTTGCCAACTAGATCAATTCAGGTCGCTAGATCAACTCTGGTCGCTAGCCAATAACTTTGACTGCCATAATAAATTGGGTCACCACAGCGACTCGGGTCGCTGGGTCGACTCGGTCGAGTCGGGTCACTGGGTCGACTTGGTTGACTTAGGTCACTAGGTCAACTCGGTCGACTCAGTTGACTCAGGTCACCGGGTTGACTCGGTTGACTCAAGTCACCGGGTCGACTTAGGTCGACTCGGTTGACTTGGGTCACCAGGTCGACTCAATTGACTCAGGTCATCGGGTCAACTCAGTTGACTCAGGTCATCGAGTCGACTCGATCGACTCGGGTCACTAGGTTGACTCGGTCGACGCGGTTGACTCAAGTCACCGGGTTGACTTGGGTTGCCGGATCGACTTAGGCCTCTAAATCGGGATGAGTCACTTGGTCAACTCAAGTCGCTAGCGAGATCAACTCAGGTCACCACACGGGTCGCCAACTAGATCAACTCAGGTCACCACACGGGTCGCCAACTAGATCAACTCAGGTCGCCAGATCAGCTTGGGTCACCAGCTAGATCAGCTCTGGTCACCAGATCACCTAACAAAATTAGGTCACCAGCCAGATCAGCTTATGTCACCAACTAGATCAACTCGGGTCGCCAGCCAGTAACTTCGACTGCCATAATAAATTGGGTCACCACAGTGACTCAGGTCGCTGGGTCGACTCGGTTGACTCAGGTCACAGGGTCGACTCGGTTGACTCAAGTCATCGGGTCGACTCGGTTGACTCATGTCACTGGGTCAACTCAGGTCACCACGGGTCGACTTAGTTGACTTAGGTCACCAGGTCGACTCAGTTGACTCAGGTCACCGAGTCGACTCGGGTCGACTCAGTCACCTTACTGACTTAGGTCAACTTGGTTGACTCAGGTCACCATGTCAACTCAGGTCATTGGGTTGACACGGTTGACTCGGGTCACTGGGTTAACTCTATCGACTCGGTTGACTCGGGTCACCGAGTCGACTCAGTCGACTCTGGTCACCGGGTCGACTTGGTTGATTCGGGTCACCGGGTCACTGGTCGACTCGGTTGGCTCGGGTCATCGGGTCGACTCGGGTCACTGGGTCGACTCGGTTGACTCAGGTCGACTGGGTCGACTTAGTCAACTCTAGTCACCGGGTCGACTCGGTTGATTCGGGTCACCGGGTCACTAGGTCGACTCGGTTGGCTCGGGTCATCGGGTCGACTCAGGTCACTGGGTCGACTCGGTTGACTCAGGTCGACTGGGTCGACTTAGTCGACTCTGGTCACCGGGTCGACTCGGTTGATTCAGGTCACCGGGTCACCGAGTCGACTCGGTTGGCTCAGGTCATCAGGTCGACTCGGTTGACTCGGGTTGCTAGCTCGACTTGGGTTGCTGGCTCGACTCGAGCCTCTAGATCGAGACGGGTCATTGGATCAACTCAAGTCGCTAGCGAGATCAACTCAGGTCACCACATGGGTCGGCAACTAGATTTACTCGAGTCACCATATCAGCTTGGGTCACCAACCAGATCAGCTCTTATCGCCAGATCACCTGACAAAATTAGTTCACCAGCCAGATCAGGTTAGGTCGCTAACTAGATCAACTCGGGGTGCTAGATCAGCTCTAGTCGCCAGTGAGTAACTCTGACTACCATAATAAATTAGGCCACCATAAAAACCCCGGTCGCTGGGTCGACTTGGTTGACTCAGGTCACCGGGTCGACTCAGTTGACTCGGGTCATTGGGTCGACTCGGTCAACTCGGGTCACCGGGTCGACTCGGGTCATCGGGTCACTGGGTCGACTCGGGTCACCGAGTCGACTTGGGTTGCTGGATTGACTCAAGCCTCGAGTCGACTTGGGTTGACACGGGTCGACCTAGTCAACTCAGGTCACCGGGTCGACTCAATTGATTCAGGTCACTAGGTTGACTCAGTCGACTCTGGTTGACTCGGGTCGACTTAGTCACCTGACCGACTCAGTTGACTCGGGTCACCACGTTGACTCGGTCGACTCGGTTGACTCAGGTCGACTCAGTTGACTCGGGTCATCGGGTCGACTCAGTTGACTCAGGTCACTCGGTCGATTCGGTTGACTCGGGTCACTTGGTCAACTCGGGTCGACTTAATCACCTGACTGACTTAGGTCGACTTAGTTGACTCGGGTCACCAGGTCGACTCAGTTGACTCAGGTCACTGGGTCAACTCTGTCGACTCAGGTCACCAGGTCGACTGGGTCAACTCAGTCGACTCAGGTCACCGGGTCGACTCAGTCACTTGACCGACTCGGTTGATTCGGGTCACTGGGTCGACTCGGTTGACTCAAGTCACTGGGTCGACTCGATTGACTCGGGTCGACTCGAGTGACTCGGGTCACCGGGTCAACTCGGGTTGACTCGGGCCTCTAGATCAGGAGGGGTCATTGGATCAACTCAAGTTTCTAGCGAGATCAACTCAAGTCACCACACGGGTCCCCAACTAGATTTACTCAGGTCACCATATCAGCTTGGGTCACCAGCCAAATCAACTCTTGTCGCCAAATCACCTGACAAAATTAGTTCGCCAGCTAGATCAGGTTAGGTCGCCAACTAGATCAACTCGGGTTGCTAGATCAGCTCTGGTCGCCAATGAGTAACTCCAACTGCCATAATAAATTAGGTCACCACAGAAACCCCAGTCGCTGGGTCGACTCGGGTCGACTCGATTGACTCGGGTCATTGGGTCGACTCGGTCAACTCGGGTCACCGGGTCGACTCGGTTGACTCAGGTCATCAGGTCGACTTGGGTCACTGGGTCGACTCGGGTCACCGAGTCGACTTGGGTTGCTGGATCGACTCAGGCCTCAAGTTGACTTGGGTTGACACGGGTCGACCTAGTCTACTAAGGTCTCCTGGTCGACTCGGGTCGACTCAATCGATTCAGGTCACTGGGTCGACTCAATCACCTGACTGACTCGGTCATCTCAGGTCACCATGTCGACTCGATTGACTCTTGTCATCGGGTTGACTCAGTTGACTCAGGTCACTGGGTCAACCGATTGACTCAGGTCACTGGGTCGACTCGGTCACCACACGGGTCACCAACTAGATCAAGTTAGGTAGCTAGCGAGATCAACTCAGGTCACCACACTGGTCCCCAACTAGATCAACTCGGATCGCCAGATCAGCTTGGGTCACCAGCCAGATCAGCTGTGGTCGCCAGATCAGCTTGGGTCACCACATTGACTCAGGTCGCCACATTACTTGGCCAACTCGGGTCACCAGCCAGATCAACTCAGGTGACTCGGTTGACTCAGGTTATCGGGTCGACTCGGGTCGACTTGGGTTGCCAGATCAACTCGGGCCTCGAGTCGACTTGGGTTGACTTGGGTCACCAGGTCGATGCGGGTTGTCAGGTCAACACGAGTCACCGGTTCGACATGGGTCGCCAGTTTGACACGGGTCACTGGGTCGACACGGGTCACTGGGTCGACGCGAGTCACTGGGTCGACGCGGGTCACTAGGTCGACGCAGGTCGCTGGGTTGACTCGGGTCGTCAAGTTGACTCGGGTCGCCGGGTCAACTCAGGTTATTGGATCGACTCGGGTCTCTAGATCAGGACAGGTCACTTGATCAACTCGGGTCACCACATGAGTCACCAATTAGATCAACTCAGGTCACCAGATCAGCTTGGGTCACTAGCCAAATCTGCTCTGGTCGCCAAATCACCTAACCGACTCGGGTCGCCAGCCAGATCAGCTTGGGTCACCACATCACCTGGCCAACTCGGTTCGCCAGATCAACTCAGGACACGACATCGACTCAGGTAGTTAGCTAGATCATCTCAGATCACCAGATCGCCCGATGAACTCAGGTCGGGTGGGGTCTCTAGATCGAGTCGAGTCACCAGATCAAGTCGGGTCCCGAGCCAGATCAACTCAGGTCACCACATCGACTCGGGTCACCAGCCAGATTAGGTCAGGTCACTAGATAGCCTGACCTACTTAGATCTCCAGTGAGTCTGTCCACTTTTTGAATGATTGACCCATACTCCTCTTCAAGTATTATCATAGTCAAGTCTCCGCTTCTAGCTCGACAATAAGAAGGGCGTGACTCCATGTATGGCCTGAGTGATTTTTTTTTAACTCTGGTTTTTTCATTCTTTTTGTCGTAGGGAGCCTCCTTTGTCTATTTTTTTTACAACTTTTGACCTCGCTCACGATCAAGCTAGGCCAACTCATTTAAACTTGGATCGCATAAATCTAATATGCACAATAGTAATGTTGATGAGTATGCAAACACATCAATGAAGTCATCTCAGTATGTCAAGTCCCCCAACTTAGATCACTCGAGTCGCATAAGTAACTCAGATAGCCATAATAAATTAGGTCACCATAGTGACTCGGGTCACTAGGTCGACTCAGGTCACGGGGTCGACTCGGGTCATCAAGTCAACTCAGGTTGCTGGGTTGACATAGCCGAATCGACTCAGGTCTTTGGATCGGGACGGGTCACTTGATCAACTCGTGTCGCTAGCCAAATCAACTTAGGTCATCACATGGGTCGCCAACTAGATCAACTCGGGTCGCTAGATCAGCTCTGGTCACCAGATCACCTGACCAACTTAGGTCGCCAACCAAATCAGCCTTGATCGCCACATTGACTCAGGTTGCCACATCACCTAGCCAACTTGGGTCGCCAGCCAGATCAACTCGAGTTGCCAGATCGACTCGGGACACCACATCGACTCAGGTAGTCAGCTAGATCATCTTGGATCCCTAGATCGCTCGATGAACTCAACTCAGGTGGGGTCTCTAGATCAAGTCGGGTCACCAGATCAAGTCGGGTCCTGAGCTAGATCAACTTAGGTCACCACATCGACTTAGGTCACCAGCCAGATCAGGTCCCTAGCCAGATCAACTCAGGTCACCACATCCAATATGCACAATAGTAATGCTGATGAGTATGCAAACTCATCAATGAAGTCATCTCAGTATGCCAAGTTGTCAAGTCCTCCAACTTAGATCAGTCGAGTCGCATAAGTAACTCCAACTACCATAATAAACTTAGATCACTCAGGTCGTTAGGTCGACTCGGGTTGCCGGCTTGACTCGGGTCTCTAGATCGCGATAGGTCGCTGGATCAACTCGGGTTGCTAGCTAGATTAACTCAAGTCACCACATCGACTTGGGTCATCACCTAGATCAGCTCAGGTTGCCACATCACCTAACCAACTCAGGTCAGGTCGGGTCACCAGATTAATTCGGGTCACCAGCCAGATCAACTTAGGTTGCCACATCAACTCGAGTATCCAGATAGATCAGCTCGGGTCACCAAATCACCTAACTAACTTAGGTCAGGTTGGGTTAGGTCTCCTGATCAGGTCGGGTCACCGGATCAACTCAGGTCGCTAATTAGATCAACTCGGGTCACTAACATGATCAACTCGGGTCAACACATCAGCTTATGTTGTTAACACATTCCAATATGCCAAGCTGTCTAGTTTGCTAGCTCGGATCACTCGAGTCGCATAAGTAACTCGTATTGCCAAAACAACTTGGGTCACCTAATTAACTCGAGTCATCAGATCGACTCGGGTCGCCAGATCGACTCGGGTCACCGGATCGACTCGAGTCCTCGAATCGACTCGGGTCACCGTATTGACGCAGGTCACCGGATCGACTCAGGTCTCCAGATCAGGATGGGTCGTCCGATCGACTCGGTTCATCGGATCGATTCGGGTATCCAGATAGATCAAATCAGGTCACCAAATCACCTGACTAACTTAGGTTAGGTCGGGTCTCTGGATCGAGTCGGGTCACCAGATCAAATTGGGTCTCCAGCCAGATCAACTCGGGTCAACACATCGACTCGAGTCACCAACCAGATCAACTTGGGTCGCCAGACCAACTCAGGTCAGGTCGGGTAAGGTCTCCAGATTGGGTCAAGTCGCGGGATCATTTCAGCTCGCCAGCCAGATCAACTCGAGTTGCTACATCGACTCGACTCGACTCGCCAACCAGATCAGCTCAGGTCATTAGATCACCTGACCAACTCGAGTCAGGTCGACGGATGAAGTCAGATCGCCAGATCAACTCAGGTCGCCAGCCAGATCAACTCAGATCATCACATCGACTTAGGTCGCCAGCCAAATCAGCTCGGGTCACCAAATCAACTCGGGTCACCAGCCAGATCAACTCGGGTTAACAAATTTGAGTTTTGACCCCACTCGCAAGCGAGCTAGGCTAACTCATTCAAACTTGGATCGCCTCAATCTAATATGCATAATAGTAATACTAACGAGTATGCAAACTCATCAATGAAGTCAACTAAGTATGCCAGCCTGATCAACTCAGGTCAACAAATTGACTCGGGTCACCAACCAGATCAACTCGGGTCACCAGATTGCCAGGCCAAGTTGGGTCGGGTCGGGTTGGGTCAGGTCTCTAGATCGGGTTGGGTCAGTTCTCTAGATCGGGTCGGGTTGCCAGATCAATTCTTGTCGCCAACCAGATCAACTCAGGTCGCCACATCGACTCGGGTCGTCAGCCAGATCAGCTCGGGTCACCACATCACCTAACCAACTCGGGTTAGGTCGGGTCACCCGATCAATTTGGGTCACTAAGTTGGGTGTGACTCCATGAATGGCACGAGTGGTTTTCTTTTTCAACTCTAGTTTTTTCATTCTTTTCATTGTACGAAGCCTCCTTTGTCTATTTTTTTAGGACTTTTGACCCCGCCCTGAGGATCGCCAACGAGCTCGACCGGATCCTGTCCGAGATCTTGCTCGTGAGCGAGCTCACCGGGATCCCGTCGCCAACGAGCTAGGCGTGACTCCATGGATGGCTCTAGTGATTTAAGTTTTTTATAACTTGAAAATTTTGTTCTTTTCCTTGTATAGAGCCTCCTTTATCCATTTTTTCCTACGAGTTTCGACCCCGCCAGCGACCTTGTTAAGTTCTCATCGCAGGTCTTGCCCTACTACCACGAAAGCCTCCCAGCGGTTATATGAAATGACCCCGGGTCATTTCAACACTGCGTCTAACAATAACTAGTCAGACTGCATCAAATGATGTCCACCTCGATCCATGCCAACTCATTCAAACTTGGATCACCTCAATCTAATATGCACAATAGTAATGCTGACAAGTATGCCAACTCATCAATGAAGTCGCCTTAGCATGCCAAGCTGTCAAGTCCCCCAACTTGAATTACTCCAGTCGCATAAGTAATTCGGATCATTGGATCGACTCGCATCGCCGAGTCAACTCGGGTTTCTGGATCGACTCGAGTCCCCAAAACAACTTGGGTTGCCAGTCGGATCAACTCGGGTCACCATCCAGATCAACTCAGGTCGCAAGATCACCTGACTAACTTAGATTGACGAAGTTGCCTAGCCAACTTGGATCGCTAGACTTGCCAGATCGACTCGAATCACTGGAGTCGTCAGATCGACTCAGATCTCTATTTCAAGTCGGCCCTATTGCCACGAAGGCATCCCAATGATAACCAGTCAGATCGCAAGTTAAATCACATCAAATGATGTTCACCTCGATCTGTGCTAACTCATTCAATCTTGGATCACCTCGATCCAATATGCCAAGCTGTCAAGTCCACCAGCTCAGATCACTCGAGTTGCATAAGTAACTCAGATCGCCAGAACAACTCGGGTCACCAGATCGACACAGGTCGTCAAATCCACTCGGGTTGCCGAATCAACTCGAGTCGTCGGATCGACTCGGGTCTCCAGATTAGGACGGGTTGTCAGATCGACTCGGGCCGCCAGCCAAATCTACTCGGGTCCCTACATCGACTCAGGTATCCATATAGATCATATTGGGTCGCCAAATCACCTGACTAACTAAAGTTAGGTCAAGTTTGGTCGGGTCAGGTCTCCGGATTGGGTCGGGTCACCGGATCAACTTGGGTCAACATATCGACTCGAGTCGCCAACCAGAACAACTCGGGTCACCAGATTGCCAGACCAACTCGGGTTGGGTCGGGTCAGGTCTTCAGATCGGGTCAGGTCACGGGATCATTTTGGGTCGCCAGCCAGATCAACTCGGGTCGCCACATCAACTCGACTCACCAACCAGGTCAGGTCGGGTCACCAGATCACCTGACCAACTCGGTCAGGTCGACGGATGAAGTCGGATCGCTGGATCAACTCAGGTCGCTAGCCAGATCAACTTGGGTCACCACACCAACTCAGGCCGCCAGCCAAATCAGCTCAGGTCGCGAGATCAACTCAGGTCAACAAATGTGACTTTTGACCCCACTCACAAGTGAGCTAGGCTAACTCATTCCAAGTCTCTCATGGAAAAGTCCATGACTTCCCATTCCTATACCTATGCTGACGAGTATGCCAACTCATCAATGAATTCGGCTCAGCATGCCAAGTTGTCAAGTCCCCCAACTTGAATTACTCCAGTCACATAAGTAATTTAGATCACCAGAACAACTCGGGTCACCGGATCGACTCAATTCGCCGGATTGACTTGGATCACCGGATCACTAGAGTCGGCAAAGTAACCCAGATCTCTAGGGTCATAACGGGATAGGTATTGTTTACGGATGTAACGACCTCTGAGATGAGCCCAACTCGTCAATCGGAGCCAGCTCGCCAATCTGATTGAGCTAGCCGATCTGAGCCAACTCACCGATTTGAGCTAGCAAGACACCTCTCAAGAATTGAGTTTGAGAACTTCTCCACTAATGAGTTGTCCTCAAGATGTGAACTTGCATCCAGATTAGGACTTGTGGCTTGCACGAGCCAATGTCATGAAGACCTCCTACGTACATGCAACCAATGCATCTCATAGTCCAACATAGTTCTGAACTAGCTCATTACGCCACCATCTCGCACATGTTCCAAGTCTCCCATGGAAAAGTCCCCAACTTCCCATTCCAATACCTAGTTGATTTCACCTCGGATCGAGTCCCCAACAAGATCCAATGCCACTCTGCACAAAGCAGTCCATGCTACTTCATGCAGCTCGAATGACACCTCGACTTGACTCTAAACCTTACCCAGGCCAAAACTATTAACAACTTGTCGCACAACCCCATGAATGCTCCTCGAATCAAGTCCCTGACATGACCCTACTCCTGAGTGCACCAAACAACTCCTTTGTTACACCTCGGATCGAGTCCCTTACATGTCAGTTCAAGTCAGTCGACGTGTTAGCTCTATTTCTAGTATGAGGTGATCTTGTCACATCAACACTACACCCATCCATTGTAAGTTAGCCATACCACCACAAAGTCATCCAACAGTCATTATGAAATGACCCCTATCACATCAAGCTGTGTTGGTTTGTTTCAAGTCGGCCCTATTGCCACGAAGGCATCCCAATGGTAACTAGTCAAATCGCATCAAATGATGTTCACCTCGATCTATGCCAATGCTGCCTATGATTGATTTGCTAGCTCTCTACGGATATTTTTGGATATGCCATTTGATACCTGAATGCTATGCATGGGTTCGTGCATAGACGATTCGAGCTGAGCTTAAGGATGTTGAGTTCTCAAGTGAATATGAATAGGCGAGTTGTTCTATGGAGTAGAACTCAGGAATGCATGATGGATTGAGCTCATCTCGCGGATCCGAGCCAGCTCGTTGATCCGATCCAGCTTGTCGATCTGAGCCAGCTCGACGATCCGAGCCAGCTCGTCAAGTTGAGCCTTTTACGAGATTTAAATTTTTTGCGACCTATCGACGTCGGCAAGCATTTGTATGGGGGAGAAAGACTCGGACTAATAACTTATCCTCGTAGGGGAGGTGTTGTTGGTGGATGTGAGGATTTTTGAGATGAGACCCAAGCTGGAACAAATTCTAGTGCGCATTGTGATTAGAGCTAAGCTAAAGGATATTGAGTTCTCAAAGGAATACAAATAGGCAAGTTGTTTTATGGAGTAGAACACGGGAATGCATGATGGATCCGATCCGATTTGAGCCGAGCCGGCTCGGCGATCCGAGCCAGCCAGCTTGGAAAACCGAGCCGGCTCGCTCGGCAAACCGTGCCAGCTCGCCGATTCGAGTCAGCTCGCTCGGTGATCCGAGCCAGCTCGCTTGGCGATCCGAGCCTTTTACGAGATTTTAAGTTTTTGTGACTTATCGGCGTCGGCAAGCATTTCTACGTGGGAGCAAGACTCGGACTAATAACTTATATAGGGGAGGTGTTGTTGGTGGATGTAAGGATCTTTGAGATGAGACTCGAGATGGAATGGATTCTAGTGCCCATTGTGATTCGAGCTGAGCTAAAGGATGTTGAGTTCTCAAGTGAATACAAATAGGTGAGTTGTTCTATGGAGTAGAACACGGGAATGCATGATGGATTGAGCTCAGCTCGTCGATCCGAGCCAGCTCACGGATTCGAGCTAGCTTGTCGAGCTGAGTCTTTTACGAGATTTAAAGTTTTCGTGACCTATCCGTGTCGGCGAGCATTTCTACGGGGGAGCAAGACTTGGACTAATAACTTATATAGGGGAGGTGGTGTTGGTGGATGGAAGGATCTTTGAGATGAGACCCGAGCTGGAACGGATTCTAGTGCGCGTTGTGATTCGAGTTGAGCTAAAGGATGTTGAATTCTCAAGTGATTACAAATAGGCGAGTTATTCCATGGAGTAGAACACGGGAATGCATGATGGATTGAGCTCAACTCGGCGATCCGAGCCAGCTCGGCGATCCGAGCCAGCTCGGCGATCCGAGCCAGCTCGGCGATCCGAGCCAGCTCGGCGATCCGAGCCAGCTCGGCGATCCGAGCCAGCCCGTCGAGCTGAGTCTTTTACAAGATTTAAATTTTTTGTGACCTTTCGGCGTTGGCGAGCATTTCTACGGGGGAGTAAGACTCGGACTAATAACTTATATAGGGGAGGTGTTGTTGGTGAATGTAAGGATCACTGAGATGAGACCCGAGCTGGAACGGATTCTAGTGCGCGTTATGATTCGAGCTGAGCTAAAGGATGTTCAGTTCTCAAGTGAATACAAAGAGGTGACTCATTCTATGGAGTAGAACATGGGAATGCATGATGGAATGAGCTCAGATCGCCGATCCGAGCTAGCTCGTCGATCCGAGCCACGGGTATGTACGATCCGAGCCAGCCCGTCGAGCTGAGTCATTTATGAGATTTAAATTTTTTGTGACCTTTCGGCGTTGGCGAGCATTTCTACGGGGGAGCAAGACTCGGACTAATAACTTATATAGGGGAGGTGTTGTTGGTGAATGTAAGAATCATTGAGATGAGATCCGAGCTGGAACGGATTCTAGTACGCGTTGTGATTCGAGCTGAGCTAAAGGATGTTCAGTTCTCAAGTGAATACAAAGAGGTGAGTCATTCTATGGAGTAGAACATGGGAATGCATGATGGAATGATCTCAGATCGTCGATCCGAGCTATCTCGTCGATCCGAGCCAGCTCGCTGATCCGAGCCATGGGTATGTAGGTAGTTTTCATGAGATCGGCTCGCCCGGCCCACAAGTCAAACATCGATTCTCTTATTAAGGGTGAGCCCTTGTCTAGCGTTTGGGTCGCTCGGTACAAGCTGTTCGATTTGTAATGTGTGCAAAGCTTTTGGGTTGATATTTGGAAGATTTAAATTTTTTGTGAGCTATTCTCCTCGTTTCACTTGATATTTTTGAAGATTTGAATTATTTGTGAGCTATTCTCCCCGTTTCCCTTGATTTTTTTGGAAGAATTGGAATTTTTGAGAGTTGTTCTCTTCGCCTCAAATTTCTACGGAAGAGCAAGACTTGGACTAATAACTTATATAGGGGAGGTGTTGTTGGTGAATGAAAGGATCTTTGAGATGAGACCCGAGCTGGAACGGATTCTAGTGCGCGTTGTGATTCAAGCTGAGCTAAAGGATGTTCAGTTCTCAAGTGAATACAAAGAGGTGAGTCGTTTTATGGAGTAGAACACGGGAATGCATGATGGAATGAGCTCAGATCGACGATCCGAGTCAGCTCGCTGATCTGAGCCACGGGTATGTAGGCAGTTTTCATGAGATCGGCTCGCCCGGCCCACAAGTCAAACACTGATTCTCTTATTAAGGGTGAGCCCTTGTCTAGCGTTTGGGTCGCTCGGTACAAGCTGTTTGATTTGTAATGTGTGCGAAGCTTTTGGGTTTGATATTTGGAAGATTTGAATTTTTTGTGAGCTATTCTCCTCGTTTCACTTGATTTTTTTGAAGATTTGAATTATTTGTGAGCTATTCTCCCCATTTCCCTTGATTTTTTGGAAGATTTGGATTTGTTGCGAGTTGTTCTCTTCGCCTCAAATTTCTACGGAAGAGCAAGACTTGGACTAATAACTTATATAGGGGAGGTGTTGTTGGTGAATGCAAGGATCTTTGAGATGAGACCCGAGCTGGAACGGATTCTAGTGCACGTTGTGATTCGAGCTGAACTAAAGGATGTTTAGTTCTCAAGTGAATACAAAGAGGTGAGTCATTTATGGAGTAGAAGACGGGAATGCATGATGGAATGAGCTCAGATCGCCGATCCGAGCTAGCTTGTCGATCCGAGCCACGGGTATGTAGTCAGTTTTCATGAGATCGGATCGTCCGGGCCACAAGCTAGCTATTTTTTGTGAGCTATTCTCTTTGTTTCCTTTGATTTTTTTGGAAGACTTGCATTTTTTGTGAGCTATTCTCTTCGTTTCAATTGAATTTTTGGAAGTTATGCATTTTTTGTGATGTAGTCTCTTCGTTTCACTTGCATTTTTGGGAGATTTGATTTTTTTTGTGAGCTATTCTCTTCTTTTCCCTTGAATTTTTTTTTGCAAGACTTGCATTTTTTGTGAGCTATTCTCTTCGTTTCAATTGAATTTTTAGAAGTTTTGAATTTTTTGTGATCTATTCTTCTTTGTTTCACTTGTATTTTTGAGAGATTTGAAATTTTTGTGAGATATTCTCTTCGGCTCAAATTTCTACGGAAGTGCAATACTTGGACTAATAACTTATATAGGGGAGGTGTTGTCCGCGGAAGCTCCCCCATGCCCCTCTAATAGAATCAGTGCTAGTGATCCCGTTTTGAAATCCGACGGACGGATGGATGAGCAGGTCGGATTTCAAAACGGGATCAGCAGCACTGATTCCATTAGAGGGGCATGAAGCCACCTGATTGCTATGCGGGGGCTGCTCAAAGTCCCGTCTTTCGAGTCGCTCGACGGCGCAAGTCGGAAAGGGTTCGACAGCGGTTGTCGTTCCAATGCGTCGTCGCAGTGACATGGAAGGCGATCTTCGGGTTAGCCCTTGTCTAGCTTTTGGGTCGCTTGGTACAAGCGATCTGCTATGTACTTTCCGCGAACCCCTATCCGGGTACTCGTTAGCTATGCATTGGCTCTTGCATGTGTGGAACGGAGAGATGCGGCCTTCACAGGGAGTCGGCCTGAAATAGTTCTGTGCGTGCGAATGGAGCCGCGTATAGCTTTTGGGTCGTTTGGATAGGGTGCCCCTCCAAGCGAATCAGTGCTGGTGCTCGGACGGATTTGCGGCTCAGATTTAAAATGTGAGGAGCATGCCTGATTTTATTTGAGGGGCATGAAGCCACCTGATTGCTATGCGGGGGCTCCCCTGGGTCGTCTCTTTTGGGTCACTCGATGGCGCAAGTCGGAGAAGGGTTCGACAACGGTAGTCGTTCCAGCGCGTCGTCATTAGTGATACTGAAGTCGATCTGTGTGCAGCCCCCGTCTAGCACTTGGGTCTGCATGCCGCAAGAAGATTTGAATTTTTTGTGAGTTAAAGTCTTTTTCTTTTTTTCGTTTCACTGGAGTTTTTGCGAGATTTGAAGTTTTTGTGAGCTATTCTCTTCGTTTCACTTAAATTTTTTGTGAGCTATTCTCTTCGTTTCACTTGAATTTTTGGAAGTTTTGAGTTTTTTGTGAGCTATCCTCTTCGTTTCACTTGAATTTTTGCAGGATTTGAATTTTTTGTGAGCTATTCTTCTTTGTTTCACTTGGTTTTTTGGAAGATTTGAATTTTTTGTGAGCTATTTTCTTTGTTTCCCTTGTTTTTTTTTGGAAGACTTGCATTTTTTGTGAGCTATTCTCTTCTTTTCCCTTGATTTTTTTTTTGCAAGACTTGGATTTTTTGTGAGCTATTCTCTTCATTTCAATTGAATTTTTGGAAGTTTTGAATTTTTTGTGATCTATTCTCTTTGTTTCACTTGTATTTTTGAGAGATTTGAAATTTTTGTGAGATATTCTCTTCGGCTCAAATTTCTACGAAAGTGCAATACTTGGACTAATAACTTATATAGGGGAGGTGTTGTCCGCGGAAGCTCCCCCATGCCCCTCTAATAGAATCAGTGCTGGTGATCCCGTTTTGAAATCCGACAGACGGACGGATGATTAGGTCAGATTTCAAAATGGGATCAGCAGCACTGATTCCATTACAGGGGCATGAAGCCACCTGATTGCTATGCGTGGGCTGCTCAAAGTCCCGTCTTTCGGGTCGCTCGATTGCGCAAGTCGGAAAGGGTTCGACAGCGGTTGTCGTTCCAATGCGTCGTCGTTGTGACATGTAAGGCGATCTTAGGGTCAGCCCCCGTCTAGCTTTTGGGTTGCTTTGGTACAAGCGATCTGCTATGTACTTTCCGCGAAACCCTATCCGGGTACTCGTTAGCTATGCGTTGTCTCTTGCATGTGTGCAACGAAGAGATGCGGCCTTCACAGGGAGTCGGCCTGAAACAGTTCTGTGCGTGCGAATGGAGCCGCGTATAGCTTTTGGGTCGTTTGGATAGGGTGCCCCTCCAAGTGAATCAGTGCTGGTGCTCGGATGGATTTGCGGCTCGGATTTAAAATGTGAGTAGCATGCCTGATTTTATTGGAGGGGCATGAAGCCACCTGATTGCTATGCGGGGGCTCCCCTGGGTCGTCTCTTCTGGGTCACTCGATGGCGCAAGTCGGAGAAGGGTTCAACAACGGTAGTTGTTCCAGCGCGTCGTCATTAGTGATACTGAAGTCGATCTGTGGGCGAGCCCCGGTCTAGCATTTGGGTCTGCATGCGGCAAGAAGATTTGAATTTTTTGTGAGTTAAGTCTTTTTCGTTTCACTGGAGTTTTTGCGAGATTTGAAGTTTTTTGTGAGCTATTCTCTTCGTTTCACTTGAATTTTTGGAAGTTTTGAATTTTTTGTGAGCTATTCTCTTCGTTTCACTTGAATTTTTTGAAGTTTTGAATTTTTTGTGAGCTATTCTCTTCCTTTCACTTGAATTTTTGCAGGATTTGAATTTTTTGTGAGCTATTCTTCTTTGTTTCACTTGGTTTTTTCGAAGATTTGAATTTTTTGTGAGCTATTCTCTTTGTTTCCCTTGATTTTTTTTTGGAAGACTTGCATTTTTTGTGAGCTATTCTCTTCGTTTCAATTGAATTTTTGGAAGTTATGCATTTTTTGGTGATGTAGTCTCTTCGTTTCACTTGCATTTTTGGGAAATTTGATTTTTTTGTGAGCTATTCTCTTCTTTTTCCTTGATTTTTTTTGCAAGACTTGGATTTTTTGTGAGCTATTCTCTTCATTTCAATTGAATTTTTGGAAGTTTTGAATTTTTTGTGATCTATTGTTCTTTGTTTCACTTGTATTTTTGAGAGATTTGAAATTTTTGTGAGATATTCTCTTCGGCTCAAATTTCTACGGAAGTGCAATACTTGGACTAATAACTTATATAGGGGAGGTGTTGTCCGCGGAAGCTCCCCCATGCCCCTCTAATAGAATCAGTGCTGGTGATCCCGTTTTGAAATCCGACAGACGGACGGATGATTAGGTCGGATTTCAAAACGGGATCAGCAGCACTGATTCCATTAGAGGGGCATGAAGCCACCTGATTGCTATGCGGGGGCTGCTCAAAGTCCCGTCTTTCGGGTCGCTCGATGACGCAAAGTCGGGAAGGGTTCGACAGCGGTTGTCGTTCCAATGCGTCGTCGCTGTGACATGGAAGGCGATCTTCGGGTCAGCCCCCGTCTAGCTTTTGGGTTGCTTTGGTACAAGCGATCTGCTTGTACTTTCCGCGAAACCCTATCCGGGTATTCGTTAGCTATGCGTTGTTTCTTGCATGGGTGGAACGGAGAGATGCGGCCTTCACAGGGAGTCGGCTTGAAACAGTTCTGTGCGTGCGAAAGGAGCCGCGTATAGCTTTTGGGTCGTTTGGATAGGGTGCCCCTCCAAGTGAATCAGTGCTGGTGCTCGGACGGATTTGCGGCTCGGATTTAAAATGTGAGTAGCATGCCTGATTTTATTGGAGGGGCATGAAGCCACCCGATTGCTATGCGGGGGCTCCCCTGGGTCGCCTCTTTTGGGTCACTCGATGGCGCAAGTCGGAGAAGGGTTCGACAACGGTAGTCGTTCCAGCGCGTCATCATAGTGATACTGAAGTCGATTTGTGGGCGAGCCCCCGTCTAGCTCTTGGGTCTGCATGCCGCAAGGAGATTTGAATTTTTCGTGAGTTTAAGTCTTCGTTTTTCCTTGATTTTTTTTTGGAAGACTTGAATTTTTGGAAGTTCTGAATTTTTTTGTGAGCTATTATCTTTCGTTTCACTTGAATTTTTGCAAGATTTGAAATTTTTGTGAGCTATTCTCTTTGTTTCACTTGGTTTTTTTTGGAAGATTTGAATTTTTGTGAGCTATTCTCTTTGTTTCCCTTTGTTTTTTTTTTTTTTGTTTTTTTTTGGGAAGACTTGCGTTTTTTGTGAGCTATTCTCTTCGTTTCAATTGAATTTTTGGAAGTTATGCATTTTTTGTGATGTAGTCTCTTCGTTTCACTTGGTTTTTTGGAAGATTTGAATTTTTTGTGAGCTATTCTCTTTATTTCCCTTTGATTTTTTTGGAAGACTTGCATTTTTTGTGAGCTATTCTCTTCGTTTCAATTGAATTTTTGGAAGTTATGCATGATGCATTTTTTGGGAGATTTGATTTTTTTTGTGAGCTATTCTCTTCTTTTCCTTTGAATTTTTTTTGCAAGACTTGCATTTTTTGTGAGCTATTCTCTTCGTTTCAATTGAATTTTTGGAAGTTTTGAATTTTTTGTGATCTATTCTTCTTTGTTTCACTTATATTTTTGAGAGATTTGAAATTTTTGTGAGATATTCTCTTCGGCTCAAATTTCTACGGAAGTGCAATACTTGGACTAATAACTTATATAGGGGAGGTGTTGTTCGCGGAAGCTCCCCCATGCCCCTCTAATGGAATCAGTGCTGGTGATCCCGTTTTGAAATCCGACAGACGGATGGATGATTAGGTCGGATTTCAAAACGGGATCAGCAGCACTGATTCCATTATAGGGGCATGAAGCCACCTGATTGCTATGCGTGGGCTGCTCAAAGTCTCATCTTTCAGGTCGCTCGACGGCGCAAGTCGGAAATGGTTCGGCAGCGGTTGTCGTTCCAATGCGTCGTCGCAGCGACATGGAAGGCGATCTTCGGGTCAGCCCCTGTCTAGCTCTTGGGTTGCTTTGGTACAAGCGATCTGCTATGTACTTTCCGCGAACACCTATCCCGGTACTCGTTAGCTATGTGTTGGCTCTAGCACGCATGGAACGCAGAGATGCGGCCTTCACAGGGAGTTGGCCTGAAACAGTTCCGTGCCTTGCGAATGGAGCCGCGTATAGCTTTTCGGTCGTTTGGATAGGTGCCCCTCCAAGTGAATGAGTGTTGGTGCTCGGACGGATTTGCCGCTCGGATTTAAAAATGTGAGCAGCAGCACAGATTCTATTGGAGGGGCATGAAGCCACCCAATTTTTATGCGTGGGCTCCCTTGGGTCGTGTCTTTTGGGTCACTCGATGGCGGAAGTCAGAGAAGGGTTCGACAGCGGTAGTCGTTCCAGCGCGTCGTCATAGTGATACTGAAGTCGATCTGTGGGCGAGCCCCCGTCTAGCTCTTGGGTCTGCATGTCGCAAGAAGATTTGAATTTTTTGAGTTAAGTCTCTTCGTTTCACTTGAATTTTTGCGAGATTTGAATTTTGTTTGTTGCGAGGTAGTAAAATTCTCTTCGTTTTGACTTGAAGTTTTGGATTTTTTGTGAGCTATTCTCTTCGTTTTTCCTTGGTTTTTGTTTTGGAAGACTTGA
>BSBK01012043.1:2500-66993 GCA_027943335.1 Chamaecyparis obtusa
TTCTCTCTCAAATACAATTATCCATCTCTTCCTTCTCCCCTTTTTTAATATGGCAATCATCAACACCCATCCAATTACAAACCCTTGCTTCCTCTTTATTTTCTCCATTAGAAGCTTTTAGTCTTTCCAAATCTCACTAGTGTAGGACTTCTCCACACCTGCACCATCTCTCGATCTCCTCTCAAACTATCACTACTTTTCTCTCATTTTATGACTTATCCCCATCAATCCCTGATTACATAGGACTTCCACACACTTGCAACAATCCTCTCAAACCCTTGAGAAATCTCAACCACTTCACCTCCACCTATAGGTCCTTGCACAAGTTGCCTCACTTTTAGTGCTCTACTTATGCACTCAAGAACATCTTCTCTGATACCATTTAATGCAAGACAAAAAATCATTTTGCCTGCAGTTTCATTTTCAAACACAAAACCATACATATACAGAGACTTATGCCTAAAGCAATACTCATATTACAACCAAGACATCTAAAACTTGCAAAAACTAAAATTTATGTCACACAATGATCATTGGTTTTTCATAGCTCACTGAGAAATAACTCCAATCCTATGCAAATTGGAGTTTCTAGTTTCATGCACATACTCCTCATCATTGTCGCACACCAATTTATTCCATTTTATATGTTACACAACCCCCCACTCCTATCTTTTCTATATTTTATAATCTTCCCATCAAATTTTCTTCACCCGTTTCTCATTCTTGACTCTCAATCCTTGCATAACTCTTGGACCTTTTGGTATTCTACTCATTTTTCCAATTTTAAAAATCATTTTATACAACTATCATTGTTTTGTTTCTCCTTCCTATTTGTTTCTTCTCTCTACATTACCTTCACCCTCATCTACCACCTCTCTTGAATCGATGTTGTAAATCTCTTTTCTAGAAAACCAAGAAGCACTTATCCTTTCATTCACTGCAATTGGAGTAGAAGTTGGACATTTTTAACACATATCTGTTGCATTTAGTTAGCAATCTCTAAAGTATTTTCAACAATTTTGTTTTGTGCATAGTTTTAAATTATTAGATTCCATGGGCCGGATGACATCTATTTTTACCTTGTCTATATTTCCACAATAAGAATACATGTCTACAAGATCAACTGCAATACAAGATGTCTACGCCCTATCTAAAGCTCCCATTTTTTAATAGGCTAAGAGGAAACTAGAGAGGAAAGGAATTTAGCTTTACAAAACCACTTTGTTTTTCTACCAAGTGTTCACAAGTTGCTTAGCAAGTCCATTTTGTGCACACTTTGCAATAATTTGTATTATCTATGATTCCAAATTTGCAAATGCATTTATCAAAATCATTACATTTTTTTACATCCAAATGCATTGTAAGGGCCAATTAGATTTGCAAAAATAAAGAAAAGGATGCCAAACTTCCAAATAAACTAAAATTGAAACAAGTAATAGGATGTGTGTGTGAGTGTATTGGTTGGATGTTGATTTCCTTGGACCCAGGATGCTCCTACATCACTTAACTTGAGTCATGATGTCCATCTACATTAACATTAGTTAATTAAGTAATAATGTAAATGAGAATCATTACAACCTCAATATTTTGTATTCAAAAGAAAATTATTTGTTGGAAACTCACTTTGTAGTTCTAATTAATGAAAATATTTCCCAGTATGCCCTAATGGGATCGTGGTAGTGACTAGGTAATATGTTTCCCCCTTGAAACATTGAGTGAAAAATATAAATAGGACCTTAATTTGTCAATAAAGTGACCATGATTCTAGAAATATGATCATATCGAGAAATGAATTGATTGGAAAATGATACACACCTTTGAAGGTAAATTTAACCAATACAAATGGGAAGGGTTGCACATCCACCAAGGAAGGTTGGGATGGTATAAATAGGGCCAAAATGTTATTTTCAAATTCATTGTGCATATTTAGCTTTTAGAATTTGAAGGAGAGAATGAGGTCTTTGAGTGCATTTGGAGATAAATGGTGGGCATGAAGCATGAGTATCACCTGTGTGATCAGGTCGGGGACATATTGTCAAGAAGAGAGTGTGGGACCAATGTAAGTGTCTTACCATTTCTTGTATTTATTATACTTTGCACATTTTCTAATTTTTGCTTCTACTTGGATAGGCAAAACAACATACACATAGGTCACTTTCACTAGAATCATTAGTGAGGTGGCATAAGTGCCTAGAACATTAGGGATAGTAAAATGATGCAACAATTATAAGTAAAATGCATTTGTAGATCATATGATGCAAGTGTGTAGACTGCACAATGTAGCTACATTATTAGGCATCACAAACATGTCATTCAATGCATATGCATGTTATTGCTTTGGACACATACTTATAAATGATTCAACACATTTGTAGGAATATTTTAATGAATTTCCTTTTAAAATTTGGATTTGGATTAAGTAATGTGTTTTTAGGCATGTGCATAATAGGAATTAATACACATTGATATTTGGCTTTGTATACATGATTCTTGTGATTGATTTGCATCATGTGTTTGCATTCTTGGTTGTAGAATTTATTTTGATCACATGGGAGAATCATACTAAGCCACTAGCATTTAGACACTAGTTGACCCAATTCAAACACACCCACTTAGAGGGTGTTAGATTATTGTGTGTTATCTTTATGCCCCATATTAGGGCTATTAGCGAGCTAATTGCTACTTTATGTGATAGATGTCACTCAGAGACCTCAACCTTCCATTTACGTATAAGAAAATGCATTGTGATCCTAGAGGATATGTGGAGGATTCTTAGGATTCCTATTAGAAAAGTGAGGGCATTGTATGACTCTCAAATAAGGTTGGAGATCTATGTAACTTATTTGAGTTTTCAGAGGTAGATTTGGACTTTTGTGATTATGAGATTATTTGCTAGGAGATGGTTGACTCATATGACAAGTTCTTTAGGTTACTATGTGGTGAGGAGTGTACAATAAGGAAAATATGGTAGAGGTGAAGTGAAGTAAATAGGAGTAGTCCACCTTTTCCTAATGCACAATCAAAAGGAAGATGACCCAATAGGCTTAATTAGGACTTAACCACTAAGTGAGTGCAATGATCCTTTGTGGAATGATTAGGGTGAGTTGGATTTGAGGGGATATGATAGGATGTCACAAGATAAAAGCATAAATATGTAGAAATGACAACTTCTAAGAAACATAAACTAATAGAAAATAAATAGGAACCTATAAGTACCTAAAACAATAACTAGAAGACAGTACAAACCTATAGTTTTAGTCTAAGTATTATTTGTAGGGTATAGATTTCCCTAGAAGTTTTGTTCATGGGTACAAATTTCTTGAGTCATTGTGTACCTTGTACTTTGGTCTGAAACTTTCACATATGGTCTGTCAGATCCTGTACTTTCCAGATTTGCAATGGTAGGTTTTCCACCTATTCCTACTCATAGAAAAATAGGAAAAATATTGTGGAAAGGGGTTTTCTTTGGTGAAACCCCAGTTGACAAGTCAAACTTGAAATTGAAATGAAATTGCATAAAAGGAAAATATGTAAATGTAAAGGTAAATGCTAGATCTACCTTATAAATATATGTACCTTTATAAATGAATATTGAGATCACAAATATTTATGAAGATTCTTGTAGGTTGCTTGAATTGTAGTTGTTGAACCTTGGAATGGAGAAAGGAATCAAGGATGCCTTCATAAATGCATAGATCTATGAAAACTCCTCATAGATCTTTAATGTTTTTATGCTTGATGAACACTTACTTTGGAGGAAAGATGCATGTGGATGGTCAAAGTATCTTCTTGCTTGATTGAGAACACCTCTACTTGGCCATCATGGGAGATAAGTTTGCTGTAATAGAGAATATTGCCTTCAAAGATGCCTTAGATGCTTGGAAAATGCTAGATATTAAATTTTCTAGCAAATCTTGAGAGCATATATGAAATCTTGATCTTGGTTCATCATAGATGTCCAAATGAGGAGAGATAGGCTATTTATATACCTCTCACAACATTTAAAGATTTAAAAACTAGAGGATGTTGACATAGAATCTAATATCTTGCTAAAACATCATAAGGGGTCACCTATTTGAATTCAGACCCAAATATTAGGGAATAGATCAACCAAGGCATTCCATACATGCAGAAATAGGCCATAATTTGAATAAGGAGTTGGGAAGGAGGAAAAGATGTTGAAAATAGAGGAGATGGGTTGTTTGATCAAGCATAATGGACATAAAATATCAAAAGTGCCAAAATGGGGCCTAATAGAGCATCTAATTATATGTGCTTAATTTTTAGGATGATACATTTAGCCCCCACTTTATTGGGAGTATGAAAATACCTCATGCTCATGGTAAAGTATATCAATGCATTAGAAAAAGCTTATCAAGGTTAAGGAAACAAGGAGACACCAAACCCCCAAATGACTTATGTCCTCATAAAATCTAAAACAAATATAAAAGGGGTAATGTGTGTGTGTGTGTGTGTGTGTGTGTGAGAGAGAGAGAGAGAGAGAGAGCGATTTGATATTCTTGCAAGTTATGAGATGATACTCAACCCATAAAAAAAGGATAAACATGTGAAGTATAGTTCACGAGGAATCCACCAAAGGAGGATTAGTCTTTAAGAAAAGCATTGTCTCTGTTAATGGATCCATAAAAGGAGATTATTCATAAGGAAAGAAAAAATGAGGATCATTCTTAGGATCCACTAACTAATGAACAAGGAATTATATTGAAATGAAAGGATAAGTCTAAGGAAAGCATTATCTCCTTAGCCATCCACATAAGAGATTGCATTAAATGGTTGTGTGTGTGTGTGTGTGAAGTGTGAAACAAGGAGCATAGTGTATGCCCTCCCATTAAATTGATTGTAAACACCTTAATGGGAGAAATGGATTTACTTGAGCATACATGCACCCACAAAAGACATTTCCACTATGAGATGAAAATTAAACACATGATAAAGAGAGCACAAAAGGGATCTACTAATTCTAGGGTTAGTATGATCATATGATAACTCATGTATATCAATAATTATATCAAAATGAATTGGCATCATCACCCAAAGGGAACAAAACTAAAAGCACAATGGAAGAAGATTACATAAGAGATACAAAGAAGATGCATTTTAGATTGATATTTCAAAGAAAAAAAATGGTAGCTATTACTTTGTGTCATCCCCAATCAAACAACACAAAGGCACATTTACAAACAATAGCACATGCATTACATAACATGTTTACAACATATAGAATAAATGAGATACAAATAGATGAATATCACAATAGGTTGATTCCTTTATTACCTTGTACCAATGAAACATCAAGGGTCATATAAAGAAAATCTAAAAAATACATAGCAAGAAACACATCATAGGGGAAGCACGCACATGATAGAAAACACACCAAATAATCCACTGTACAAGAAGAGCTAGAATCAAGCATATCACCTACCCCTCCATCTTAGTCAATATTGTTTAGGGAGGTGGGAAACACATAAGAGGAGCAACATTGAGCATAGTAGATGAATCTATTGCAATTTCCAAAAAAGGACCATGGCCTAATGATGCATGACTTTGTTTATCACTAGGAACAAGAGATAATTATTTTAAAAATCTAGTAGGTAAATCATGATTAACATCAATAATATCATACATATCATAGAATCACTAGCATGAACATTATTTGTATTAGAAATATTTTCATCATCAAGAGTATCTTCTTTATCCAAATTAATCATAATAGAATCTATAATATGAATGGAATCATCATGTTTATTCAATTTTATCTTTTTAGATTATCTTCCTCCCTTAGACTATGCATAGGTTCGAAAAAAGGGAATCAACTAATCATAAGTTGTCTTAAGGGAGGAAATATTTTAAGAAGAATGTTCACCATCCCTAGCACAACATCTACCATGGCAGTCACAAGCACAATAGTTACACTTGGTTTTGTTTGAAATTTGAGTAGGTTTAGGATCAATCAACATAAAGTCATTTTCTTCTGTAGGAGGAAGAATAGAAGGAACCACATTAGGTTGAGAGATGGAAGTTATAATACATTTGTAGGATATATGATGTGGAACTGAAGAATAAATAGGAGGTATACAAGGTTTAGCAAGGAGTCCAGGTCAAGGGCAAGGATATGAGACTAGGTTAGGTCTGCTAAGTTCACAAATCTTTTTGGATTTGAATTTTTTATAGGATAAGAAGAAATTTTATTTTCAAGGTTGAATTAGTTGAGAAATTATTGGCCAATAGAATTCAAGTTCAAAGTTTCCACAAGTATGTTGTCCTCAATTTTAAATTCCCAAAGTTGGACAACCCTACACAATTCTCTCATGAATTTATAGGTGTTTTCTCCGAGTTTTGGTGTTCTAAATGATGTCTCACTAAGACAATAAGTTATCTCTTGTATTGTCTAATGTTTCACATCTTTCGAATACCATTTTTGAGGGTTTCTATCAAGTTTCTCTTGATCTTTCTTGATATGATGAGTTTTTCTTCTTGACCACAAGTGCTTGATTTTTTGTAACATTTCAGTCTTTATTTGATTTTTCTTGATTATTTAGTTTCTTTTTAGTTTTCTTTTCACCCTAGGATTGTTGCATTTTGAATTTAGTCTTTTTTGAGCTATCTTAGGCCTAAATCAGAGCTATATTTCAAGAGATAATGAGGAATTAAGTACACTACGTGTGTTCTTTTTAAGCTTGACCGCAAGTGTTCATTTATTGTTTAAAATCTTATCAAATGAGCTTTTTATTAGTCATTGTGTAACATCTTGGGTAGCTTTTTCTTGAAAAATAGAATTAAAACTGCACTTTTACATATTTGTAAGGGAATGTATTTTTTTAGTGAGTTTTTATAAATGGTGGTCTTTTTAAATATCTTTACATGCTTCCTTTTTAAAAGAAAGTTGAACTACTTGTAAAAGCATGGTTAAACTCCACCTATGATGTTTTTATAAGGGATTTCAAGGATTTTATTATTTTTTTAATCTTATTTGCATTCCTTAATAAAAAACATGTCTATACTTCTAGCCACTATCAACATACATTTTAAATACAAATACAAGTCACCTCACATTTGTACTATCTTTCTCAAAACATGTTAATACTTGGAGGTATAATGTTTTAATCTACAAGATGCAACACAAAGGGTCATCCAAAGACAAGGTGGCAATTTTTAAAGGCTTTACATGTGTTTTTAAGTTATGTTTTAACTTGCAAATGTAACACAAAAGCCTGTCGACAATCATTAAGAACATAGACGTCATTTTGGTTATGTTTTACATATAAAGAAATGCATTTTTTTTAGTTTTAAAAAATTGTGAGGACCTTGCTAAAGCCCATTTTTTGTTATGAGAAGGTAAAACGACATTCTTTTTATATTTTTTTGGCTTACAAAAGCTCATTGATGATATAAACAAGAGAAACAATGCTTTTAAACTACTTTCCATACTTGTGTGTGGCCATATAAAGCTCGTCTTTATGTTTTCCATGAGAATTTCTTCTTGTAACATCTTTGTAAAAGCCCATTTAGGGGAAAAAAATGCTCATTTTTATAAGGAAGAAGATATCATTTTTCCTGCAGCTTCATTACAAAGCCCATCTAGGGCATAACACACGGTTTCGAGAGAAGGAACTCATCTTTAAACTTACAACAACAAATGAGAAACTTGTCCAAGGAAAATACTTAGATTTGCAGCTTGTTCTCATCTCTCTAAAACACATTGGAAAGCCTAGATGTATTTTTCTCCTCAATTGTATATAGACTTGCACTAACTTTTTATAATTGGGTAATAGGGATCAATAGAAAACCTGCACTAATATAAGAGATCTCAACCACAAAGAGATTTACTAGTGCAATTAGTATTCCCAATCATCGAGAAAGAATGCAAGATAAATAATAAGCATAAACATCATACATAACGAAATCAATTTAAGAATATGAATATGTAAACCATATGAAATCCTTCCTTGGTGCTCTCCTTCTCATGCAATGTGGGCTCTCATAATTGAGCTCAAGATTATCCCTGCATAAGAATTCAAAGCAATTGTGATTTTTTTAAATATGAGAAAATGCTCTTTATTTATAAGATTTTAGGGGTTTCAACCAAGAATCCATGATTGAAGGGTTGATTGAATGTGATTGAGGAGTTGAACTCAGAGTGAGTAGGAGTTAAACTTTGCTTAACTGCCTTGATTGAGAGATTGATTGATTTGTCAGCAAATAGATTAGAGAGACGACTTGAATGGACTGGTGAGATAACAGAATAGACTAGTGAGTTAATGATTGTACATAAGAGTCAACTGATTGCATGGGTTAGAAGACTAAATTAATTGAAGACTTTAACTAATTGCCGAGGGAGGAATTAACAATGTGTATTGAGTAGTTACGAGAGGAAATTGTGGAGTGAATTGAAAGTCAGTATGAGTTAGCTTTGGATGAATAAATCATTATTAAATAAATAAAATAATTATTTACTTGGACATGTGACAATTGATAAATAAATAAATAAAATTTATTTATGAAAGAAGAACAATTAATTTAATTAAATAAATATAATTTATTTAATTATGATAGGGATTTTGATTTAATTATTACATAAATGCAGTAATTAGAAAGATGAAATATTAATTAAATATGGTTATTTAATTAATTGAATGACTTGAGGAATAATTAAATAATATTTAATTATTTAATTACTTTATAGATGAATAATTAATAAAATATTGATTGGACAATTAATAATCAAGGTAATGAATTAAAATCACTTAATTATAGGATTAAGGAGAAATGATGATTTTGATTTTAGAATATGGTAGAATGACACAATTAATTAAACAATAAAGATTATTTCATAATTTAAGAGGAATGTTAGTGAAATTGTCGCTTGCAAGCATGGGATATTCTAGGTGTCTACATTTTGCCCCTCTTAGATACAATGTTTTTTAGGTGTTGTTTCAAAGAACAATAAAAATTATGCCCCAGTATACCCCACTGAGAACAACGTGACAACGAGGTAAATGATGCCCCCTCGAGAGATTATTTGTGTTGAAAAGACATGAATGATCTCTTGAAAGAAGATTTAGATTAAATGATGTAAAAAAGAATATTTAGTAAGAAGTGAAGAATGTTGGTAGGCTATGCTAATTGTTTGATCAACATTGAACATAGAGATTGTTGATAGGAATCATGTCTGGTTTCAGGAAGGACCCATCCTGTATAAGACTAGTGACACCCTCTGGTTTGAAGGAATACCTACCTTGTATAAGATAAGCGATAATGTCTAGTTTCAAGAAATATACATCCTATATAAGACAAATGATGATGTGTGGTTTCAGGAAAGACATATCCTATTTAACACAAATGAGAATGTCTATTTTTTAGGAAAGACATATCTTGTATAAGACAAATTAATGATGGAATGACTAACCAATTGATTTGACTGATTTGAAAATTGCTTTGACCATTTTGACAAATAGATTGAGTGAGTGATAGAAGGGATTTGACTGATTTGATAGAATGTTAGAATTAATTGATAGAATGTGAATGAATCCTTGATTGAAACCCTTAGATTATACTAAATAAAGAGCTTAATGTTTTAATAACCATGCTTTTGATTTCCAACTGAATTGAGCTATTTATTTATCATCATTGAACCACTTTATTATAGTAAAAATGGATACCATCCTACCAAGATATGAAAGATCTAGGTATGATTATCCTCTTGCATTGAAAATAGGCATGTTGAACAAACAAGGAGTGTGGGCCAATCCATCTAGGTCAAGCATTCAGAGTCAACGTATGTTCGACGTATCACAACTGAAGTATCCATTGTAATTTTGTAATTGGACATTGTATATGGATGTGAAGGCTCTTATCACAAACAACCATATTGCTCTTTTAAAACCTCATGACAAATATTCCACAAACAACAAATAAAGAAAAATAAGACATGAACTATCATGACATCTCTAAATCACTTGTGGACATCCTGAAGATGCATAAGAACATGACTTACAAAAATCAATATATAATAAGACTAATTTGACTCAACAAGTTGTAGTTGTACTGATTATGTATCTGTATTTTTGTAATAATTTGGACATTTAATTTTGACGTGTTGTTTATGCTATATGATTTCAAGAACAAGGTACCCCATCTAAGACTTCTCCGTCTGATTTCGAGTGTTCCTTCCCTTGTCTAAGACAACATGATTTTTGACAAAATACTTTGCTGTGGGACTGATTGATAGATAAGGCAGTTTGGGTAGTGTAGTTGAGGACTTTTAGACTAGATTTGACTATTTTGACTTGGTTCTACTAAAGCTCATATGTGTTGTATGGTGTCTTTCAATGCCCATTTTTTGAAATGCAAAAGGATTGGTTATGTACAAAGGAGATTTATTGCATGATTTTTGTTGGTTTTTAAATTTGCTTGGTTGTCTTCAATACTATTTTTTAGATCTTTTGCAAATGTTTTTGGTCCATCACAAGGTTCGTATGTTTGGAGTCGAGGTATGTGTGGATTATCACACAAAGTGAAGGCTCTTATCACAAACACCCTAAACATGGTCACCTTTAGATGAATGTTTTTTATTTTTCGATGTTTTTTTATTTTTTCAAGGTTTTGTGCTATGTTTTTGTAGTTTATAGGACAATTTTGCATTTTTTTTTGTTTTGAAGGAATCTTTTTTCAATTTATTTTTTTGGATTTTTTTTCAAAAAAAATTGTTGTGTTTTTGGTATTTTTTTCAAAAACATTTGCAATGTTTTTAGTATTTTTTCGGATATTTTCAATCACTGAATGAGGTGAAAGGCATGTGTCAAGATTTATTCTTCAAACATGATTGTATTTATTTTCCCCAGTGTCTAGCAAAGCATGGAACATTATGAATAGATGAATGAGGCAATGGGATGGTAATAGATAGGTGAAAAATGGAATCTGAGTTGATTTGGATGCAAGGACTATCTCATAATGGGATAGCATGTCTACCCAAGCTAAGAGATCAAATATGTGGCTATTTAGGAAATGGCATGACATATTGAATGACATGGGATCTACAGGGAATGGACATGTCAAGAGACTTCTGAAAACATGTTCTTCATTTTTTAATGTCCTTAATTTTGATCAAGACCAAGAAAATGATTTGGGATTAGGCAAAATGAAATATGACAATGGATGAAAAAAGTAAGGGATGGATAAGATAAAGGATGATTTTAGGGTGTGGATAAAGTGAAGAAGAAAGGATGTATGAAGCCTTGTCAAGATCAAAGATGGAAAAAATGGATATGGATAAATGTAGGACTATAAAGGATGTGATAGGGAGGATTGCATAAATGAAATTTGCCCCCAAGTGTAGAGGGTAATGGATTACACATGACACCTGTTCGCCAGGTTTTCATCATGGTACTTTCCCAAGGAGCCACAAGAAATATTTTTCACCATAGGATGAATTATTTCTCTTGATTTCTATTTTTTATTGTCACACAAGATGTTTGTTTGCCAAGTTTTCTCCAAGGTAACCATTTTTTTATTTTATTTATTTTTACTTTTTTTACTTTTTGGAAGACAATGGGTGCATAAAATGATATGAAGGACTCAAGCATCCTTTTCTTTGGGTATTATTCCTAAAGTACATGCTATAATGGATCATGGATATTGAAAGTATACTCTAAGATATTGATAGGGTGATGGAAAAAGGGGATCAAATGGATTATAAAATGGACTATGATAAGAGTTTATGCATAGGATTAGATAAGTGGAATGGAAGGATGGAAAAAAGGTGTTGGATAATGAATGGGGTGTTGGAGGACTTGTGTATGGATGGATGGAAATGTTGGAAAGATTGACATTGGCACACACCTTGAGGGGTGTTGGAGTGATGGAAGGGAAATTGATTTTGGATTTTAGGATTTAGATGGAGGAGTGGATGTGGATTTTGGGACACAAGTATCTAAAATGGATGAAGGAGGTGATGGAGTATCTAAGTTAGTAGATTTTGAGACATGGGGACCCAAAATAGATTAAGAAGATGGAAGACATTTATGTGGAGGATTGATGGGAGCCTTTGGAATAGCAATCTTAGATCCCAATCTTGATTTTTCTTTGGAATATTGTGCTTCAAGGAGCTTCTTGGGAATCCACATGGTTTTTAATTTTCATTATTTTGTGGTTCCTTGGAATGCATTACTTGCATAAGGGATTTAGGAACCCATATAGCTTTTGACTTTTCTTTTTTCTTTATTGGCCTTTGTAGCCTTTTGGACATTTCTTTTTTGTTTTGGATCATATTTTTCTTTGTTTTTACATATCGATTAGATAGGACATGTTGATCCTTGATTGCATGTGGATTGCTTGACTTATGGATTTTATGTTTGGCATCCAAATTGCTTGGAAGGGGATTGGTATTAATTGGTGGATAGGCATTGTATGGAGGCTTTTTAGATGGGTAGATGGTTCTCAAAGATGTTTAACTTTGTTGAATTGCATGTGGGAAAGGGTAAGTAGTTTGTGAACCAGTGGATGGATGAATATATGGACCTAAGATGGATGGAAGGAACAAATATTTTAACTTTGTGATGTAAAGACCCAAAATGGATGGATGAGGTGATGGGGAATGTGTATGCTTGGGTTTATATGGGGGAATGTTGGATGTAGAGGGGATATAAACATCTTGATGGTGATCTATATAACCAAGGCCCCAATAATATGAGTTTTCTTTCATATCAAGGGGTTCTAATATACCTTGTTCATTGAGGCCTAACCCTTTTCTTTGATAATGCATTTTCTAACAAATATTTTTAGCAATTGGGTATTTATTATTTTTGAAACAAGATGTGAGGCGCACAAGAAATAGTAGGACTACAAAGTAGATCAGACTGAATGAACGTGGATGAACCAAGTTGATATGTAATAGGCTAATTATTAATGTGGATAAATTTGATGGGATCTTGAGGTGGACATGGGAGATTATAAGATGGATATGGAGGGATGATGGGATCTTGTGGTGGATAGGGAGGATTATGACATGGAGATGGAGGGATGATAGGATCTTATGGTGGACATGGATTATTATGATATGGAGATGGAGGGATGATGGGATATCATGGTAGACATTGAAGATTACTTTGATTTTGACATGGAAGAGGATCATCAAATGGAGTATAAGGGACATCATGGTATTTATTAGGGGGTGGATTATGAATGGGACTTAGAGGAATGATTTCCTCTTGGGATGGAAGGGGATCATGTTGGACAAGAAATAAATGGATAAGGGGATCATCATGAGATTCTGGCAATATGGGATCTTCGTCAACTAATTGGAAATTATTTGTATCTTGATCTTGACCAATTTTAGGACTTGTTTCTTTAGATTTTAGATAACCCTCTTGACATGGGGTATGAGTTTGGATATATATGGTGGAATCTTGAAAGGAATTGATACTCGGGCATGAAGGGGAAGGACTTTGATTGGGACTCAATGGAGTAGATTTTCTTGGGAGAGGAGTACATGGTGGCATGGGATCTAAGATTGTTGAATTGTAGAAGGTACTAGCATTATTGAATGGATTAGTTGGGATTTTTATTATCAATAGCCCTTGTGGGTAGGATGGAAATGTTTCATTAATGGATGCATTGCTAGGTGGAGATAGTGCAAAGGAAAAAATGGTGAGAGGTATGGAGATTTCTTGTGGGTCTTTGTTAGACATAAGTATATGATTTTGATCATGTTTGGGAATGGTGTCTTGATATGTATCTAACTCCTCATTAGGTGAATTATTGGGACATTCTTTATTAGTAACAACACAATCATTGTCTGGACTTCTAACAGTGATGGTATTATTTGTCAAATTGGGACTTTATTTTGTATATGCAAGGTTAGCTTTATTATCTTGTCTATATGTGGAGGCATTATATTTTCCATGATCTATAAATGGATTTTGGAATATCTTATGGTCTTGGTTGGTGATTCTAGAATTTGTGACAACTTCAATTTTATTGCAGTAATGAAATCTAGGATAATGTGCTTCAGTTACATGCAACCACCTATTTTGTGTCCCTTAGTTCTGTGATAGATATAGTAACCATTGTAATCCCATAATATTGGTTTTTCACAACCCTAATAATGTCTTATCTCAGGTAAAATGGCTAAATGGGACTGTATCAATTTCTTTAGGATTGTCTCCATAGGTTCTGCAAGAGGTGTAAATTCTTGTCGCTAAGGGGTGTGCCTTCTTGCATAACTTTGTTGTTGGATAATTACATTGGTTTGTTTGGGACTTTGTCTAGGGGAAATTTTGTTAACATTGTGAATAATTGGTGTTGGTTTGATTTTTTGGACAGGTGTCAGTTGAGTATATTGGATAGGTGTTGGTGTGTGTACTTGTAGAATAGGTTGAGCCAATTTAGCATCTACAATGTCATCATTTGAAACTTTTTTTTTTGGACTAACATTTTTATTTGTCATAAGGCATTGGGTTACTAGTCTCTTTCTTAAGTATTCCTTTCAAAGTGAGTTATCTTTCTACTTTTAGTCATTGTTTATCTAGTACTTCAAAAGTCTCAATGTGTTGGGAGTTAAGGTCACACATTAGATCTAGATGATATTTTTTAATGAACATGGGTATCTTTTCTTTGGTTGGAACATGGAAGGATTCCTTAGAGGAAATATTTATCCAACATTTTAAGAAAGAGGCAAATATTTCTCCATTCTTTTTCTTGGTGGTGTAAAGATCCATCAATGTTACTTCCATAGCAGTTTTGTGCGAATAGTGTGATATGAATTTTTTCGCTAGTTCATTCCATGTCTTTATCCCAAGAGGGATTTTGGAGAACTAATCCATGGTCATACCACTAAGAATATGTGGAAAGATTCTCATAAGATATATATCGTCATGAGTGACTTCTATGCAAGATGTAAAAAAACTCCCTTATGTGATCATGAGGATCACCTTTTTCCTTATACCTATCAAAATTAGGCATGAAAACTTTGGTTGGAAAAGGTGGCATATTTAGTATCCTATCAAAGGGATAAGGTATGAGGTATGCTAATGTGTAAGACCTTGTATAAGCACCCTTGTAGATTTATGAACTATCATTGAAGGGTTTGTAACTATCAAGCAAGTAGATCAGTGGTTGTTGGTGTAGTAGGCGGTGTGTTAGGGTAAAAAAAAGGGACTCCACCATTTTGGGATGTTATAGGTATATATGGTGGAGAAACATGAAAAGATGTTGGATTTGGAATGTACTGAGATGTTGGGTTTTGTTGAGATATTGATATATGTTGGGGTGTTGGATTATGTAGACGTACTGGTATATGTTGGGGTGTCAAATTATGCTAAGGTGTTGGTAAATTTTGGGGTTTCGAATCATGCTAAGCTAATGGTATATGTTGGGGTGCCATATTATGTTGAGGTAGTGTTCTAAGATGGGAAGTGTTAGGCCCATTTACCATCATTTTTTGGATGAAACTTGCAAACATTGTTGAGTAATATGGATTAGTTGGAGGTGACCCTTGTCTGATTTTGGGTTGTCCTAAATTGGAAGGGACACTAGGTGGTGCACCACTAGGAAGCTTTGGTTGAGGTGGTCCCAGTAGTGGTAGCCCTTCTTTGGCTGGGGAATTGTGCTGGAGGAACTTGCTGCCATCATTTGTGAAGTTCTTGCTTGATAATTCAAGGAAAATATAGATGGTATTTTTATGGTAAAGAGTGTAGTAGATGCAGACAAAAAATTGGCAAATAAGGGATTGGTGTACTGGATCCCTAAGGTACTAGAAGATGTAGTGACCTGGGAAGTATTTTACATGGAACTGGTGGATAGGAGGATTAAACTGAGCAGTAGGAGTATTGTTGAGGCTACCTAAGATGGTGGTACATGTATACCACTATCAGGAATGTGTCAAACCCAACTGGCAATTTAGCACCTTTTTGTGCAAGCATACCAAAGTATTTGTTTGGGTTAGATTCTAACATGGATTCCAAAACTGTTGTTAATTTCTCTTCAACTAGCACTTCATCAAATTCTTCTTTCATGCATCTAGCTCTGATTTCTTTAGGGGAGAGTTTATGCACTTTCAAAGTATCATCTGGTGTTTTCTCATGGCACAAAAATGTCTCAGGATTGTTGTAGTCTAGTGCCAAGGTTCTTGGTACAAATTCAATTTCTTGATGGGGATCATGGTTGGTGATTTGATTGCACTCCATCATGTCCTTACTCTTCTTGGATCAAGTGTTCAACATATGAAAGTCTATGATGAATGTGAGACAACTAAGGAAATCAAATTCTATATTTTTTTATATTTTTTGATATGGGATGATAATACAAACTAGGAATTTCAAATATGATGTGTAAGGTGTAAGTACCTTTCTCTAAGAGAGATTCTAGAAACTTTGAAGGTAAACCCTCTAATAAAATACCCAAATGATAATGAGGACTATCTTGACACCAAAAGGTAGGACAAAAGTGATAAATTATGGTAATATTGTCTATCTAAGACAAATATCAACCAAACTGACAAGGTGCATGTGTTGAGGGCCAATAGATAAAGATAGTACCAATGATGTCAAGATAAAATGTAAGACCACTGTAGGAATGTCCTAGGAAAATGAACCCTCTAATAGTCTTAATAGGCACTAATAGGGGGGAGGGGTGAATCAGTTCTACAATAAAATTGATAACTAAACTTACAACTTGCAAAGCAACCAACATGCAAAACTAAAAACAATGTAGAACACTATATCACATCCAACATCCACAAATATTAACACAAGACACCAAGATTTTTCTCATGAAAACCACATGTGAGAATGATGCCCACAATATTTCACTGAGCTCAATAAAATATGATTTGTTAGGACCGATTACAATCACCTTGTCAAAGGCATACCCAATTAAAACTATCTTAGCCCTATTAAGAGCTAGACAGTCCTATTAAATACTAATCTATTAAGAGATTTAGAACACAAGATAATGTTTCACCTTGTTAAAGGATTTAGATTTTAGATCCTATTAAAGATCCTTCCCACACTATTAAGAGTCACCCTATTAAGGGATTTTGTATGCAAACCTATTAGGGATTTCCTTGAGATAAACCCAAGTAGAAAATGATCTAATGAAATAACACTTCTTGCTTGCTTGAACAGATCCAATTAAGCTCAATCATTACTAATCTTACATACACACTTAGTTTCATAATAGATACTCCTAAAACACAATTTGCTATTGTATTCACACTCACACTTTTTCCTCATTTTTCTGATATATTTATATTCTTCTCATTAAGGCAGCTAAACAACCCTAACCACTTGAGATTCAAATCTCCCGCTCAAGAATAGTCAACTTTCAATGCACCTAAATCAGATTCCATAATAAAATCAAATTTTAAACCATAGGATTTCATTTCACATTAGATTCATCCAATAATATTCATCTTCATCACTTTTTCCTAGGTGCTTGCACAACTTCGAGAAATCCCTTCATTGTCAATCATAAAAACATGGTTTACCTTTTCACATTAGCATTTTACACATCATCACAATACTTGGATAATATATTATCCTTTTACTAATACTAGATCAACTTATATGACCATCTTTCCGATCAAGCACTTGCTTCTCTATTCCTTACTGTTTTTCACTATCTCAGTCACATGAACTTTTAGTATCTCTCCTAATACATGGAATTAGACAATGCAATCACATAAATAGTATCCATAGACATTATTATATCATACTCTAAAATTGAACACCTAAAATCGATCTTCAACTCCAAATCTAATTCTCAGTTCCTTGTACTTCTGTACTAACACTGTGTATGCATCTTCAATCCTTTATAGATTCTTGTAGACATTAAAATAATTGATGCAATCATATGATTAGGTAGACTAACTAGTATAGATCCTGTAGTTACCATTGCACATTTTGAATTGACCTCAAGCTCCCAATCTGATCAATTATATCTCTCAAGCTACTCTGAAACATGATAGACTTACCACTTGGTCACTTTTTCAATCAATCTTTACTACCGTCAGCAAAATGAATATGCATCCATCCAACTAAATTTGTTTGTAATGCCACAACCTTGTTGCCATCAATGAAAACACCTTAACATTACCAATATCCACATCATATTCATCAAATGATAACAATCTCCCCCTTTGGCATTAATGGAAACACTTAGACAAAATTTGGAAATTACACTGCATAATATAATTAATCAAAGCATTTAAGCTCAAATAGAATGCACGATAATATGAAAATACATAACTCCATAAATCCCTCTAGGATACTACACCCTTAACCATTACATGCATGAACTTAGCCAAATTTACAAATTTTCTCTATCAATACTCCCCCTTTGACAACAATGATAAAGGAATTTTAAAAACTACCAATGTATTGATTCAAAAAAGTAGTGTGACTTGATTACAATTGATTGAAAGTAGAATTTAAGTTCTTCAAATTGTCCATATTACCAATACAACCAACTGTTCTATCAAACTATCCCACTCATCATATTTACATCTAGCATTAGATCAAAGAATATGTCCCTTGATTGCAAAATTATTTGGCTTTCTTGTCTCATCTTGTCCATTTTGGCCTTCTTTTTAATAGCTCATGCATATTTCAACATTTCATCTGGACTCATAGTACTTATATTCATTTTCCTCTTTATTAGAATATCATTAATCTTCCATCCTTATATTTTTTTAATAAACTCTTTTTGCTCATCATTCCTCTTCCCATCATTACCAATATGAATAGACTAACTAAAGTTAAATTCTACTGGTATTGACTATTGAGTGGAAGAACCTGCTACCTTAAACTTCTAGTCTTTATGTTTTGTCTCTTTCTCTTCCATCTAAGATTCAGTCCTCACATTTTCTCCTTCATTAGTATCATGTAGTTGTCTTATGACTTCCTTCTCTTTTTCTTTTATCAGCCACAAAAAATTCCTTGACATATGATTTCACTTTTCCCTGTGCCTTCTCCTCTTTCATTTTTTCCTTAAGAATAAGTGTCCTTTCATTATATGTTCCAAATCTGGGTTCATTTAGGTTCTTTGGCATATACAACAAATGATCAATGTGAAGATTCAAACATCAAATTCAACTTCATAACCCATTGGCATTACTTGTGAGGTTCTAGGTTTAACTTCCTCAATCATGTAGGTGTTAGTGTCCACCATGAAACATATTGTGTCCTTATAATTTTGCACAATAGAAATTGGGAATCTCATTCTATCATGCATTTTATTTTGAAATTCCTTCAAATATCCCCAAATAGTACTTTTAAATTTGTTTCCCAATTCACTTTTCTCCTATCAATCTAGATGTAAGAAGGGTTATCCTTAGACAAAGTAATATCATTAGTTCTTGGAAACATGTTTTGAATATAGAAAAATAATCACATGATCAATTTTCTGTATCTAAATGTTTTCCTTTTATTCCTTTTAATTTTTTCTAGGTTCTCTACCAATTTCTCTCTTATTGCCTCAGCTAGATCATACTCTTTATTTTCTTTTATCATCATATATGTTGTGTGAACAATGCCAATTGGTATGCAATCAACCTTGCTAGAATGACAAATCATGTACCCTATGACCATTGAAGAAAATCTGACTTGATCATCCTCAGTGTCATTTACTGTCATGCCATGTCCATCCCATTTTGATTTTTTCAATCTCATTACTTCCTCCTTATGAGTGTTGCAAAAAATAGGTACTTCACTAGTTGTACTGAGACTGGTTACAACATGAATAAACTCATTGGTAATATCATGAGGTTTATCCAACCATATATACCAACCATGAAATCTACTTATAACATACCTTATCTACCCCTTTTCAAATTCACATGGAAAATCAACAACATGATGTAAACCTTTATCGGCGATTCCTTTATGTTCATCTTTCAAAGTCATGGTATTCTTGTTGCATAATTTCTTGAACTGATCATAGATTGTAAATGCTCCTAGATTTTCTAATTTTCAATGAATATATGCTCTTACATATTTAATATTCATAACTCCATAGGGAGCGCTAGATAGAGAACCCACATGGTCATTTTCCATTGATTTTCATTAATGTTTCATAAATTTTGGCCTATGATCCTTAGGGATTTTTACTAATCTAGGTATATCCATCTTGAATTCTTAATTGCAACAACAAGTAACTGATAAATACCTTTCAAATTTTTTTGCAAGGGCTTTAAATGAAGAATCAACTTCTTATTCAACAAATATTGCAATAGGTGTTCTCTTTTTGATTGATGTAAGTAATCAAACCTTTCAGCCTAGATCACTGCAGATTGCATATAATACACTTTTCTCTCTACAAAATGTTTCTTGATGCACAAGATAATAATAAATGTAAAGAAACATTTATAATTGACACATTAATACATTCACCCAATAACCTTTTGAATGACTTATTGTTATCTTGTGCATCTAGATAACCTACCCTAGGCTCATAAGTCTCAACCGATATATTAAGACATTCAATTGATAACCTTTTGAATGATTTATTGTTATCTTGTGCATCTAGACAACCTACCCTAGGCTCACAAGTCTCAATTGATACATTAATACATTCAACCAATACACCAAGAATCTCACAAATATGTTTACATTCCTTCATGTATTTGATTAATGCAGTCAAGGTGGGTGGATCCAATTAAGGACTGACCGACCTTGCCGCCAAACCAATATGCGCAATAAAAACAACAGATTTGATATGAAATAGAAGTCTTTATTCATGAAAACACTGACTACATGCAATGTGTCGGGCTGTAAGGCCTTCTCGGTTATGACCAATTACAATGCAAGTAATAGTCTACAAGATCTTGCAGGATCTAAATCTTTTCCCCAACATCAGCATCCAGCTAGTCCAAGTCTGCAACAGGCATCACACTGGTAGGCACCTAGGAAAAATCTAAACTTGTACTCCAACTTCCAAGCAATATTCCTATTCCCAAGCTCGCAGGCTACTAACCTTCTTTCCTACAACCTCCTCCCTAAACAACTACCCAAGCATCCTATAAATACTAATTCCCAGCCACATGTCGACTATTGAAACAATAAACCCTTACAAACAAATATTAAATGCTAAAACATCAGTCGGCTCTCACAAGCCTTACAAAATAAATAAAATCTCAAAGATGGCCCCAAACAGTCATTAGATCCATATGGACAAATGCAACACGTTAGATCTAGGTCCCCACATGTCCAACGGTCAATCCATAATATGAGGAGTGCGACCTAAATTAAATGCACTAGTTGGCCAAGCCGATCTAACAAAATAATCCAGTCGGTAAGCAAGAACATAGAGCAACAGAAGAAATAATCGAGCACCAGTCGACCGACCATGACAAGCATGACCGAGCAACACAATTATCACTGAGCACCAGCGAACTGACACCTTCAGTTACCGAGCATTCTTTAGAGACTGAGCACCCCAGTAACCATATAAACCGAGCAACCAGCCTCCCAAACCAAGAAAGAACTCTCCAAACCAAGACCAAAACTAACAATCTACCTTCCAAGACAAACATATTTTTGGTTGATATAGGATTGCCAAGAATCCTAGGATGCTCCGGCTCCTGCATCACTGATTATGCAAATAGATCTTACCGCTCATCTGCAGTAGGTCCGTATGATGGATTTTTACAATTTTTGGTCCCCCTAAGCTAAATATTATCTTAGTTAGATGATGAGGCATCCACACCAGGAGATGATGTGGTACCATTAGGTTCCTTACTCTCTTCCTTAACATCTTCCTTCTTTTTCCAAATCTTATTCATCTCTTGTTTGACTTCTTCTACATCTACAATCTTCTTTCCTTTTTCTCTTTTTGACTAGTTGACTGATCAGTTCTTTGATATGCAGTTTCTTGCTAAGTGTCTAATCTTATGATAGTGGAAGCATGACATACGATTAGTTCTCCAAGGTCTTGCATTACTTCTTGTACTCCTCAATCTGAAATCATTAGCCAAATGTCCATGGTTTCCACAAGCAGAGCATGTAACATTAGGCTATCTTTTTTATTTATAAGGGCTTGACCGGTTCACTAGTGACCTCTGATTGTTAATCCTTGATCTGCACTCATCATCCTTGTGACCATACTTGTTAAAATAATAACAATATCCCTCAAAACTTATAGATCTATAGTCCTTTGCAACATGTCCAAATATAATGTAGTTGTAGCAATACCCATTGAATGTACTTGTCCTAATTACCGACTTGCTCCTACATAAATTTGTAGTGTGACCAACCTTATGATAGTTAAAACAAATAGGTTTTTAATATTTCTTACCATAATTTATTTGTGTTACCTTCGGTGTAGATTATTCTTTCTTATTCTCCTTAGATGATTATCTAATCTCAAAGTTTCTAGAAAATTTGAGACCTGTAGTCTCCTTGTTCATCCTTTGATTCTTAATTTTCTCATCCAACTTTGCAAAACTTTCATTGTACTTCTTCAATAGGTCATTAGCATTCTTTAGTTCTCCTTTCTTCTTCTTATTCTCATTTCTCAAAATCACATTCTCTTTACCCAAATTATCATTGCTCATTATCAGATTATTGAGTTCTCCTCTTAGATCTTCTAGTTCCTCTCTAGTCTCATGAAGATATGCATGTAAGGTACCTACCTCTTGCTCTAACTTGAAGAGTTCTCGTTCCTTATCTTTTAGGGTCTGGTCCTTAGATTTTAGATAATCTTTAGTGACTCTCCTTACTTCTGTCTCTACAAACATTCTAATTTCTTGACCCTCAATCTCTTTCCTTAGGTTTTCTTTATCTTTGGTCAGCTTCTCATCTTCTTTCATTAAATCTATAATTTCTTCCTCAAATTCTTTTGATCCACTTTGATCTTGTAATTCCTTGCCAGGGAACCCAAGAGATATTAACCTAAAACATGTTACTACGTTTTCAGAATAATTTTTTTCTTAAGAGTTTACAACCAATATTAAATAACAAAGCGGAAGTAAAACATAAAGTCTATATATACTCATATACACAATATCAATTTCAGATTACAAATCTCAAGGGTTCCTTGACATAGAATTACATATATATAATTTAATCTATTAAGTACAATATTCATATAAATCTTCTACATATTACACCATCTCAAAGAATGAACAAATACATCTAAATCATAAAGTATACATGATAACCCACATCCACTGCACAAGTCGCAGGGTATGTAAATACAATTGAGTACAAAGTAAAAATAAAGAAAGAAACAAAATATGTCTCCAAGGAAGATAGGATAAGAAAAAACTACAACAAGGATCATCCAACACTCGTATGGGAACATCAAAGTCTCAAATGATAAAATGATCACTACCTCCCAACCTCATGGAAACATTTCATTCCACTCCCACCATGCTAAGGAGATAACATCAGACCCCACTCAAATAAAAATACCAAAACATCAAAGTCTCAAATGATAAAATGATCACTACCTCCCAACCTCATGGAAACATTTCATTCCACTCCCACCATGCTAAGGAGATAACATCAGACCCCACTCAAATAAAAATACCAAAATACTAAGCAAGGGTCTTATAAGCTCCTATCTTAAGGGTACAACTCAGTAACTCAAAGGTGCACATATTAATCCAGATGTAACCAACACACATACGAAACCTAAGATGAAATCAGGGAACTGTCATCACATATGTCAAACCCTTGGGATGATCTCACTGAACTGTGACTCCCAAGTGTGATCATATGTGGAACCTAAAATCTTCTCATGTAGACAAGGATAACCGATCATACTAGAATTCACTACCACTACTAGATGGGCAAACATCTTCTCCCACTCCCATCTTAGCCTATACTAGCACTCAAGGCATGGACGAGGAATCCATTATCTTATTAATTCATTTAAAACCCTATTTAATGTATTATATTATCACTTATTTAAGTAACCTACTAAGGATACCGAGGTAGCCACTTTTGGGCACCGACACCTCCAAAGCAAGCCACTTCCCCTTTAACACCTAGATAACCTACCCTAGGCTCATAAGTCTCAAAAATATCTTATAAATCATCATGAATCATAAAATCAAAACCTGGTTCCAAAGTTTCACAGGAACATACATAACCAATTTCCATCATAATAAAATCAAAGCTTCCATGAGGGTGGGTTATAACAAAACTGAATGCCATAGAAGTATGCAAGGCAAACAAACATAACACATTAACCCTAACCCTGCTTCTGGTACAATCCTAGAAGGATGATATAAAAAGATTCCATCCAAACCCATAAACGCAGAAGGAAAACATTCATAAGAATTTAATAAAATAAACTAATTTGTAAAGTACCATTAAGAAAATTAATTTATTACAATAATCACTAACAAAACTATAATTACATTCTCAAATTAAATTCCAATAATAAGGAAATCAATTAATAATGTTCTTTAAAATAAATTGATCCCAAATTTAATAATTACTAAAAATAATATAATTTTATAACAATTCTCAATTTAGAAAATAAAATAATTTCCTTAATTATTAATCAATAAAATATATTAATTAATAATTAACTTATTTCTCCACATTATCAATTACAAGAAATATAACTAATATACTTCCTATTTGGATGCCAAATAATTCTAATTATAAAGTACTCCAAAATTTTATATATATATATATATATATATATATATATATATATATATATATATATATATATATATATATATATATATATATATATATACTATTATTATTATTATTATTATTTTATTAGTCATTTATTTTTATTTATTGTCTTTATTTATTTATTATTTATATTTTTTATTTAATATATTAAATATGTATATATAATATTTTTTATTTAAAAAATATAATAAAAAATTAAATCAAAATAAAGGGTCTTCCCTTGGGCTGCCGCCAACAACATGGTTGCCATGGTAGTCAATGCTGTCGGTGTGGGCGTGGGGGAATACCTCGCCTCCATCCATAATTTTTATTAGAAAATTTCTGACAAACAACAATATCATTTTTATTTTTTTAAATGAAGAAAAAATAGCATGAATAAAATATTTAATTTATATATATATATATATATGTGTGTGTGTGTGTGTGTATGTGTAAATACACTTTTTTTCATAAAAGTGAGGAATTAAATAATTGGCTATTATAAGGAAGCATAATTACTTGAAAATTTGATTTAATACAAACCCTAAGATTTTCTACCTCAAATTCTATCAAAACCTAGCTGATTTAATGCGAGATTTAAATATGGAAATTCCTAACATACCAAGTACAAAATCTCAAATGCTTAATACCAGAATTCCAAGCATGATAAGAAAATCAATAGAATATATATCTATCACTCAAATCTAACAGACACGAAGAAAACAATATTTTTGAAATAAAAAAATTTAATCTACGAAGGTTTTCAAACCCTACATCAAACCACCAATTGAAGAAACATGAAGAAGACCAGAAAAATGCTGAAACATATGATATCTCATAATTATCCTATATCAAATCACCATGTAATGTCATACATCCAAAACCACATAATAAAGCTGAAATAATCAACACACACATGAAAGTGGCCTAAAAGAGTTTGACAATATAAAACTGAAAAACAAACTATGGGTGGGCACTACATCCACCCCCTAGAAAACTCAACCATGCAAACTCGGAACTCAACTCAACTCCACAAACTTTGTTTTTATCAATCTCTCTTTTTGCCTGATTTATTCAATTTTCTAACTAATAACTCCATGCACTTTTTGTAATTCTTGTTTATATGAGTTCACTTAAGTAATAAAAATTATTTTATTTATTTAATCTATTTAAATTGAATGTGCAACTAATTGCATATCAATTTTAACTAAAAATTATTATTTTAAATCACTTCATTATTATTTTATCCAATTTATCTTAAATTTAAATTTAATAATTATTTAAATATTTAAGTTCCACCATTAGACTTTTAATTAAGTCTTTTTAATTAATAAATGCATTTAATTAATTTTTATTAATTAAATATCTTCACATTTAATTTTCTATATTTAATAAGATTTAATTATTTAAATCACATAATTAATCTTCATAAATTATTAAATCATTTCACAACAATCACACCAACCAACCAATGACCAACTGAATCTAGTAAAATAATAATCATGCTCAAGGGAAAGGCTTATGAACCCACGTCACTTGGACGAATTCGGAAAGGTAAAATATCATAAACTTGTCCACTATTTTAGGATAATAAAATGGCTTAGGTTGGGATTCAGACCTGAATATTATATCCCCTCTCTTACCATTGAGACTTTGGGATAGGGCACACTCATCCTGACAATTTAGGGAAGTCGATGTCTAGTACCTACAAACCTACATAAAAGACAAGCACACACACACACACACACACACACACATATATATAACAAGCAATGGCAGGGATCGAGACATCGCGTGGATCCCGCAAGCAGGTAACTATGACTTCATCCCTCAACCATATCAAACACGCCAAATAAAAAGGTAAAACATACATGATATCCACACACATGTAAGTATGGGGTAAGTAAAATCATAAATATAAACAACATTTTAAACATATAAATAATCATCATCAAAGTAACTAACATTATCTAACTACAAACATATGTTATCTCATAATTATCCAATAAAAAATCATCATATAATGCCATACATTCAAAACCACATAATAAAGCTAAACTAATAAACGCACACATGAAAGTTGCCTAAAAGAGTTTGGTAATATAAAATTGAAAATCAAACTATGGGTGGGCAAGTTACATCCACCCCCAAAATTGGGCTTACTCCTGGAAGCCTACAAACAAATAGGGATATAAATCATGTAATCTCACTACGTCCTCCCAAGTCATTGATGACTCATCAGTAGGGTCCCATTGGACCCTTACCTACTTGATGACCAGTGTTATCCCTAAGGGTCAAATCTCATCGCTGAAGTATACGAACAAGCTCCAAAGCCATGTGCCTGTCCTCTACTTGTAAATCATTCCAGTCAAGAATATGTGCAACATCTAGTATATATTGTCTAAGTATTGAAACATAGAAAACATCATGAACATGAGATAAGCTGGGTGGAAAAGAAAGATGGTAAGAAACCGGTCCTATCCTCTAAAGAATCTCAAATGGTCCAACAAAATGAGGTGCCAACTTTGAACCCTTTCCATAACAGATTGGACTCTTCCATGGATGCACTCTCAAAAATACCTTAACACCAACTACCAACTGCCTATCCACTCTATGAGCATCTACATACTTCTTCTTCCTATCCTAAGTTGTGGTCACATGCTCATAGATGCACTCCACCTACTACTCCATGTGTCAAAACAACTCACATCCTAACAAAATATGATCCTCTAGCCTATCCCAACTCAAAGGTGTACAATAAGGATGACCATACAAATCTCTAAAAGGTGATATACCAATCAAACTATGATAACTATTATTGTAGGAAAACTCAACCAAATATAAATAGTCATCCTAGTGAGTCTTTCTATCTATGACATACATCCTTAACATATCCTCTAGCACCTGATTAACCCACTTTGTTTGACCATCGGTCTTAGGGTGATATGCTAAACTAAAATTCAGCTATGCTCCAAGATCATGTTGAAAGGAAGTCCAAAAATGAAAAAGTGAATACTAGACCGCTATCTAATATAATCCTACAGGGAATACCATGTAATATCACAATATCCTGCATAAAGACCCTAGCTACTAAAGTTGTTGAAGCTACTATATAGGATGATATCATAGGAGAAAAGTGTGCCACTTTTTTCAATTGGTCAATAGTAATCACGATGGTATCATGTCTACGTGAAGGCATAGATAAACCTAAAATAAAATGCATTGAGATGATATCCCATTTCCATGATGGAATGAGATTCGACTATAAAAGTCTAGTTGGATGTTGGTGATTTGCCTTAACCCTCTGACACTCTAGACATCTTGCCACAAAATCAATAATGTCATGTTTCATACTAGATGAGTAATATAGTTGTCAAAGGTTTGCATGCATCTTCTTGACACCCAGATGTGCCGAGTAAGGTGCATGATGAGCCTCAAATAAGATCAAGGTATGAAGATCATGTCATAGAGCTACATATATCCACCTCATATAACATAAATGTAGTGTATCTCTCATTTGCCTCCTTGCACAAACATCCTAATGGTGTGGTTTTGATTGTCACACTCGAAGGGTAAGGCCATGGTGGTCCCATGTGAGGGTGAATCCGCCAGGAGGATTGTTTTAGAGCATATTTTTGATGTCCTGTGTGAACTTGGACACATAGGATGTGGTCTTGGATCGTATTCTGACAACCCTTAGGGATAGTGTTGAGTTAGTCTTGTGAATGCAATGATCATTATCTGCATAATGTTATATGATGGCATCGTGAGATGCACCTTGTTCAACTTTGACTTGTGTTAATCAGGAAGTTATTATTGAGATTGTGAAGGGGAGATTAGGGGACCCTAACCTGATCTTATTATTTTATTCTTTTCTACATTTTAGACTCGGTAATTAGAAAAGCTATGTTGATACATTATGGATTTATATTATGATGGATAGAGGCTTGACCACTATTTGTGATGTACTCTTTTTCATGTTTTTGATTACGGTAAAAATAGGTTTTGAAGGGGCCCCAAAACCCTTTACAACACTAGAACTAACGATAAGACTATTGGAGTTCCATAAATACAACAGTCCATCCAAAATCTAGGCCCAGACACCTAAAAAATTAGTCCATCCAAGGAATGGAAGGACACCCAAACCACAAAACAAGAACACTGCATAAGAATATTCAACAAGAACCGCAGTCCAAAGAGGGAAGCAACAAGGCTAGGTCCCTTTTTTATGAGAATAGAAAGTCATATCAAATGAAGAGGAGGATTTCTTTGAATGTTTCCCTTTTATAGTTATCCATCCATCTTCAACTTTCACTGCCTCCTTCTGCCAACACACCAAATTTAGGGAAACAACCCCTAGCATCGAATCCGAACAACCCCCAACAAGAGGAACAACACCATTTCCAATTGTTGTCAACAAACCAACAGAGCTGGCAAGAAAAACAAACTCAGAAATAGGGCTTTCAATACTTCCAGCATGATTATAAGAACCAAAACCCACACCATTAAGCTTATTAGCAGGGCTGGCAGAAAAAACATCCGTTGAACCACCAATAGAAATACTAGGATCCGTCAGCAAAGAAGAGGTAGGTCCTTGCGAAGCAAAGCTAGCAGGAACCGCAATAGAGATAGGGCTAGAAATACTCCCAACAAGAGAGCCAGAAATAGAATTTTCCACAACCACCGGAGCAGGGCTGGCAGGAACACCAGCCAAAGAACCACCAGTAGAAGAACTAGGAATAGACGATTCCTTTGAAGGCTTAGGAGAGCTTTTGAGAACTGTATAATGTTTGGTGGAGGCATCCTTCCACCAAGAATGAGGGACTTTCTTCGATTTGAAGTCAGAACCACATTTTGAAGCATGATGACCTATTTTGAAGCATTTTCTACATCTAAAGGGGATACCCTCATAATCCAACTGTTGCAACCAAGAACCTTTAGATGACTCAATTTTAATCTCAGCGGGAAGACCCTGAGAGAAATCAATATCTACCAGGATGTAGGCATAGGTAGAGTAGAACATATTAGCAGAATCATCATCAATAATCAGAAAATCCTCCAGAGCCTTCCCCACCTCCTCCAAGACAACACCTTTCCAAAGATGAAAAGGGAGATTGGGAAGCCTCACCCAAATAGGCATGCTATTGAAAACTTCAGCTGAGGGATTAAAATTAGGGTGCCATAGTTTTACCATGAGCAAGAATTTATCCTCCACCCAGCTAAAGTAGTTCTCACATAAATTTTTTGATCTATCCTCAGTATTATCAAATTTAGCTACAAAAAAACCTTTAGCTAAAGGGAAGATATGAACATTATCTGATAGTATTGGCTCCCATTTTTGGGAGATCCAGTCATGAAGTTGAGACAAAGTCAGCCAAAACCCTTAGAACCAAAAAATAAGAGCAAGACCCGAAAAGATCTTAGAGTAGGTCTCTAGCTCCCCTTCAGCGACATCAGAGATCTTGACGGAGAGAGATCCAGAGGCTGAAGTTAGCACAGAAGAAGGCACCCCATGGGAGGGGCCCCAAACCCTAGTTTGAGCCAAAGAAACAACATTAGCATAAGATCCCACCACACGATGAGTCAGAGTAACAGATGCCATCCTGGAAGAAGCTTTGACATTAGAGGCCTTCGCAAAAGAGAGGGGCAGAGAGCCAAGAGGACCTGAAGCCACACCCACATAGGCTATACCCAAACCACCTTTGAACATCAGATTTTGAAAAGTGTTTGGGCGGGAAGGAAGAGACCCCTTCAAACCCATGCCCTTACTCGAAATAGCAGTCAAAGGCACCACCTCAGACCCATCTAAAGTAGTAAAAGAATCAGAGGAAGGACTAACGACAGTAGTGGCCAGAAGAAAACCCAAAATGGGGAAGGTGTCATCAGGCTGGGTAGCCTATCCCACAGCACCAGGCACAGCGGAAGGGGGAAGAAGTGGGCACCCAAGAGTAGATGCCCTAGTCTTAGCATCAATTGACATAATGCGAGGAGCAACAACCTTGGGATAAGCCCTCACGACCTCCGCAAATTGGGAGCCTGGAACAGACGCAGGAGAAACCCAAGCGGGATCTATAGACAGGTTCATAGCAGTGGCATAAATATGATATCTTGTACTCTTTTTCATGTTGCTTATGTACTCATGTCTATAATTCTAGGATGCTCTATATTTGAAATAGGATTAATTGAATTCAACTGATCTTTATGATAGTACAATTGAGTGCATATTTTGTGGAAATTCAATTAGAACAAGGAAAATTAAACTATTAAAAGGTTAAATATATATTCTAATGTATTTAAATATTGTTTTATGTGTGTATGTAATTTCTAGAAGAAATGCAGTAGGAAATGTGTGTTGAGTCGAGAATTAAGTAGGTAGAATGTACCCTTTATGAATATTGAAATGTTACTATTAGATGTGAAGGTTTACATAAATGACCATTTGAATTTATAATATGTTGCGACGTGTATTCTATAGAAAGTTTATTATTAGGCCCTTATGTTAGGAAGGAGATTCTGAGTATTACGCCTTGATGTTATATTGATACGAGAAATGCGAACCAGTTGTTATGTTGTGGGTAAATGATTTAGGACTATTTTCCATGCTTTGATTTTTAGGTCTTGATGTTAAGGTATTTGAGGAATTATTTAATTTAGAATATTATGCCTTAATTTCATGATTATGCAAGAAGATTTTATGTGAGATGATCATAGTTAACAAGTTAGGTTAATTGGTATATTTATGTGTTTTGAATCAACTTGGTTTGAAATTAAGAAATATATTATTGAGATTATGTGAATTTATTGTGATGTAGTGTGGATGTAGTTGGATTATATAATGCATTTGAGTGTGATGATTTATGATATATTTTATATGTATATGTCATTGATTTTTCATGAGTTATTGATATTTTTATCTAGTGTGCAGAAAATTAACCATAGATTAAATAAAGGGAAATCAAAGATGGATGCATGTGAAAATCTTATAAAGCCAAGGTTAACTCCAAAGGGAGAAATAACCTCGTTGTAATGTGATAATGTTGTAAAGTGATGTTTGAATGTATTATTTAAATTGTGTTTATTTTTATTTTAAATTAATGTCTACTTGGCATGCCATGTGTGTAGTGATGTGTTGTAGATTTATGTGGTGTGAATTGACACATGTATTTGTGAGTTGGCATGGCCAAGTACATTGTTTATTAGTTGTCTTCCACCTTTGAGTCACCTTGTAGAATCCCAAGGTTAGGTATCTTGGTTGTTGAGCATTGGGAGGGAATCTTATTTCAAAATTTTGTGGGTCAACTCTTAGTGGACTTTTGAGAGGTTAAATGTAGCCCTAGGGATTAGTTAGAGTTAAAATAAAATAACCCCATAGGTGTACTTTGGGTTGGGGGTCAAATGTTGGCCAATAGGATGTTTTTATCTCATTTTTTCCTCTTTTAAAAATACCTTTTTAGAATGTGATGAAATTAGGAAATGTGCCATGTCTTCCTTTTTTTGCAATTTTGAATTTCTTCCTTGTTGGAGAGAGAATTCTTGGATAGTGTGTCCAATCATCTTTGAGGTTAGGTAGGGTTTTCATTTTTAGTGGGATGGAGAGAAATTTGGTAGGTTGATTGTCTACTTTCCAATTTTGGAGACTTCTAATGGACTTAGTAGATTTTTTGGTGGACTTAGCAAGGAAGGTTTGTAGGAAAGGAGCTCTTCTCAAACCTTCATTGCCATAGCTTGGAGAAAGGTTGATGCCATTTTATGGGACTCATTTTGTTTACTTGCTTGAATATGCAAATTTTTGTGTGTTCTTATATATGATTTTTGTGAAGCTTTGTGCTTGCCTTTCATGGCTTCTTGTTCAAGTGTATTGCTGGTTTTGTTTTTGTGTTCTTATTTTATTGGGGTGTGCAAGACTAAACTCACCCTTGAGAGGGAAGAGATCCTTGATGGGTGAAGGGATTTATTTGGGAATGCCATTTTAGTGTAGAGTCCTTCCTCATGGAGGAAGGGGATGAGGCATGGATGTATGTTCTCCATGTTAAAAAAATTGTTATCTTTATATTTGGGGGTCATAATATCACTTATGTATGGGAATGGAATGAATGAAATTTTGATTATGGCCTTGTGAAGGCAATGACATTTTTGATTATGGCATTGTTAAGGAAATGGTATTTTGGTTATGACCTTGTTGAAGGCATGGTTTCATATTTGTATGGCTTCTCCTACTTGGGTATTTTCCACCTTCACCCCTCTTATGGGTCCAAAGTGACCCATTGTGTAAAAACCATGAGAAGAGAATTTTATGTCAAAAATGTAATTGCTGATTTTTATTTGTGCATGTGTGTTTGAAGCATGATTGTACACACATCCATCTTTGTTTCCCCAAGCTCGAGGGTGGCCATGTAATGGCCTAGGTTGGGAGGTGAGCCTCCATGGTCAAAGTGGTTTTCTTTTGCAGATTTGTAAGTGGAGTTGCTGGTTTTGTTGAAGGAAAAAGGATGTATGTCATTTCTTAGTTTGTAGATTTCTATGTTGTAAAAGGGCTAAAAGCCATGTAAAAAAGAGAGTAGTGAATTAAAGGCCATGTAAATGTCTAAATGCATGTAATATGCTTGTAAAATGTTTGTACTTAAAAGTGTAAAGTTTCTCCAATTTACTCTGTATTTCAAAGAAAGGAGAATGTGAAAAAAAAGATCTTGTATGCCTTTTGAATGCAAAAATAACTTGTTGGTTTTGTTTTCCATTTGCAAAGAAAAGTTAGATTTCCTTTATGAATGAATGTCTTTTCCTATGTAGACAATGGTTACTTTATGCAATCAATAGAAAGAAAAATTAGTTTGTAAATCTTCATCTTCTTCTTGCTCTTTGCCAAACTTGTAATAACCAAATGAGAGATTCAGGTTTTGGTAGATGTTTTATTCTTAGCCTAACCCTAATTTTGAATTATGGTTAGGGCTAACTTTTTGGAGCCATTTTAAATTTTAATTTTTTTAAATTAAGTTTTCATTAAATTCTGTCTAAATTTTAATCTCTGTTTTATTATAATTTAATGACTGTTGACTTTTGACAGTCACTTTAATTTGAATTTTGATTTATTTATAATTTTTATTTTCATTAGGATTCTGAAAGAGATTCTTTATTTATTTAGTAAGATTCTGTTTGGATTTTAATCCCTGTCTTATTTTAATTTAATGATTATTAACTTTTGACAGTCACTTTAATTTGAATTCTGATTTATTTATAATTTTTATTTTCATTGAAATTCTGGAAAATATGATTTATTTATTTGGTGGGATTCTATTTGGATTTTAATCCCCATCTTAGTTTAATTTATTGACTGTTGACTTTTGACAGTCACTTTAATTTGAATTCTGATTTATTTATTATTTTGATTTTCATTGAGATTCTGAAAAGATTCTTTTATTATTTAGTGGGATTTTAATATTTTGCTTTTGGATGTCATTTTTAATTTAATTTAAATTTGATAATGTTGAGATATTAATAAATGGACCCTTATTCTTATTAATACTATTCTTAGAATTCGCTATTTTTTTAAATTTAAAAATTAATGCCTATTTCCAATTGAATATTATTTTTATTACAATGCTGGTGGTTAAATTTAATATTTAATTTACTAATAATATTTTAATGTATTAATGGGTTATTCTAAGGGAAATTATTTAATGTCTTAGGATGGGACTTAGATAAATAACTTTCCCTTAGCTTAAATGATAAATTTAATATTAAACTTTATTATGGTTATTTTAATCTTTTAAATATTTAATTTAAATTAATTAATTAACTTTGATAACATTATGTTTTAGGATTAAAATATAGTATTTCTTTGACTGATTTTAATAATAATCTTGTAGCAAATTATATTGAGGATTAAAATAAAACTATCTTTTTACCTTCCTGTCGTAGTTTTCTTTTGATGTAGCCTTGTAGATATTTTGTAGAATTCTGAATACACTCCTTTGTTGAATCTTGATAGCATATATACACAAGTATCTATGTATGTATATACACACTTATGTGTGTATATACACACATGTTTACTTTTGTGTATACAAATCTTGAGACTTCCTTCATCTTTGCTCCATGCCCAAACCTGCAATGACTAAATGATAAAATTAAGGTTTGGGCCGTGTTTAATTTTTAGGTTTAACCCTAATTTTGAAATTAGGGTTAGGGCTGGCTTTTGGAGCCATTTTCTAATTTTGAATTTAATAATTATGTTTTTCATTTAATTTTGTTTAGGTATTTAATCTCTGATTATTTTAATTTAACGATCATTGCCTATACACAGTCACTTTATTGAGTTCTAATTTATTATTATTATTTTATTTTCTTGAGATTATAAAAAATATTCCCTTTTATTAATTATTAGGATTTTAAATATTTGGTTATTGGATGATTTTATTTAATTTATTTTAAATTTAATAATGTTGGAATATTATTCTATGGTCATTATTGTTTTAATATTATTCCTGAGATTGACCCATTAATGGGACTGGAAGGGTTCAACCTTTGACGGGGAAGCAGAGGGCCAAACTAAGTGTTTGGCAATCCCCATCTCCGGGATGGGTTAAAATAAACTTTGACAGTGCTTCCTGGGGTAATCCAAGGGTCTCTAGGATAGGCTTTATTGCCCATGATGAGAAGGGAGATCTATTGGCACTCGGTGCTAAAAGACTGAAAGATGGTACAAATAATGAGGCAAAATGTTTGGCAGCTGTAGAAGCTACTTTGATGGCTAAAAAATTAGGATTCAGGCAAATTCATCTAGAAGGGGATTCACTCCTCATTGTGAACGGGATCGCAAAGGGCCAAATGGATACATGGTACTTGAATAAACACATCAAAAGGATTTGAGCTCTGATTGGTGAATTTGAGGATTTTAAGATCTCACATATGCTGAGAATGGCAAATGATTTGGTGGATAAATTGTCAAATGTGGGTGCTGACGGGTCCCTGGAAAACAATTTTGAATTGTTTGAAGATTTGAGGCCCAATCCCTAGTGGAGTTTTTTAATGCATGCTTGGAGGTTGTTGACTATACATTAGATTTGTGATTTCTCCAATAGTATAGCTAGGGGAATATACATTGTTTTTTGTTTGGGCTCGAAATTTCAAAGTGCATGTAATCTAGGAGCCATGCATGGTGATGCAATCCTTTTTTATAAATATTAATACAAAACCATATTACCGATAAAAAAATATTATTCCTGAGATTTGTTATTTTTTCAAATTTAAAAACCAATGTTTATTTCTAATTGAACATTATTATTATTTTTAATATAATGTTGGTGGTAAAAATTAATATTTAATTTATTTATATAATTTTAGTAAATAATGGGTTATTTTTAGGGGAGATTATTTAATGTCCAAGATGATACCTAGATGAATATTTCTCCCTTAGCATTAAGGATAAATTTAATGTTAATGTTTTATAGCTATTGTAATGTCTTTAATTATATAATTGAGATTAAATAATATATGTAGGTAACTTTATGCCTTTAGTAAAAATATATTTATTTAATTTAAAATACTTGAACATTAATATTTTAATGGGTAATATTATACAACCCTAGATTTCACGTAGGGTAATTTTCTTGGCCTTATTTTACCATTTTATTGTTGATGTTATTTTGTATTTTTTATCCCAGTTAGTAACCTGGTTCACGATAGGAACCATTAGGGTTACCAATGCTATTGAATTAATCATTATTTTAATTAAAGCCTTTTTGGGTGTGTTGACCCAACCTTTGAATTTTTATTGTTATTTAAGTATTAACAATCAAGGGATATTGGAAAGCTAGTGCATGTCATGATACCTATTGTGAGTTAACTTGTGTTAGGTTATTCATTTGTTCTTGTTGAGAGTTCCTTAGTGTGTTAGCTTAGTTGATCTTTTGTGCTTTTAAAAAAAATTGTTGTGTGTTTTGCCCTATTTTTTGGGCATGACAATAAAAGAATATTTGACTCCAAAAGTTAACCTGAAAACCTTCCTTCCAAAAGTCTCCCCGACTCAATCTTAGCTCTCACTTCCTTACACCAAGTATCTATAGCAAGTTCCTAGAGTATACAACTTCACAAATCTACACCAAGAGTCAGAGATGATATCTCATGCCTCCTTTGAATCAAGGCGTCAACTACAACATTTTCATTTCCCTATATGTACTTTACCTCAGAGTCACATTCACAAATAAAATTCATCGATCACCTTTGCCTAGCATTTAGATTAGGCTAGGTAAAGATATACTGCAAGCTGTGATGATTACTATGAAACTCAAATCGATGTCCTAATAGAAAATGTCTCCATCGAACTAATGCATGAACCATTACTTCTAACTCAAGATCATGTGTAGAATAGTTCAATTCATGATCCTTGAGTTTATGAGATTCATAAGCAATCACACGTCCTTCATGCATAAGGACCTCTCCTAGACCTTCTAAAGAAGCATCAACACACACCATGAAATCACCTATTGGGTCGGGTATTGCTAGAATAGGTGCACTGGTTAGACACTTCTTGAAATTATGAAAAGCCTCTTCACACTTCTATGTCCAAACATACTTCTTCCCTTTCCTTTGAAGAGAAGTAACTTGATATGAAACCCTAGAGAAGTCCTTAACAAACCCGCGATAGTATCCTTCCAAGCCCATGAAACTATGAACTTCAGATACATTGGTGGAGGTTGGCCAATCTACTATAGCATGAATCTTGGAAGAATCTATTGAAATACTCTCACCTGTGATTACATGCCCCAAGTACTAAAATTAAAAATAAAAGAAATCACACTTCGTTGCATTGGCATACAACTGATTATCACAAATACATTGCAGTACTAGTCGTAGATGTTCCTCATGCTCATCTATAGATTTAGAATATATCAATATATCATCCAAGAAGATGAGAACAAAACAATCAAGGTAAGAATAAACTACTCCATTCATTACTAGGCACATGAAAATAGATGGAGCATTAGTCAAACCAAAAGGAACTACTCTGAACTTGTAATATCCATAACGAGTGTAGAATATAATTTTGTAAATATATGCATCTTGTATGCACAAATGATGGTATCCTAATTTGAGATCAATCTTTGAGAATACCTTTGCCCCTTTTATTTGATCAAAGAGATAATAAATCCTTAACAAAGAGTACATGTTCTTGATCGTTACCTTGTTCAATTGTCTATAGTCAATGCACAAGCATAAAGAGCCATCTTTCTTCTTAACAAAGAGTACAGGTGCTCCCCATGGTGAAACACTTGGCCGAATACTACCCTTTACCAAAAGATCCTCTAATTGGAGCTTAAGCTAACTCAAATCATGTGTGGTCACCTGATAAGGAGATCTATATATAGGTTGTGCTCCTAGAATAAGATCAATGAAAAAATCTATGTCACACTTTGGTGGCATACCTAGAATCTCACTAGTAAAGACATCAGTGAATTTATGAAGAGTAGGATGATCAAGAGTGTTTTCCTTAGTTTCAACTTCATCCAACTCATTCATAGTTATAAAAAATACCTAACATCCCTTTCGCATGTTCTGTTTGAGTTGCATAGCATAAATCATACGAAGAGATATAGGACATTGAATTCTCACGATCTCACAATCCTTGCCAACATCATCCTTGCATTTGATTATATTTTGTCTACAATCAATGTTGGATCCATGAGAACCTAACCAATCCATCCTAAGGAAAATATTATATGAGCCTAAAGGAATCACACGAAGATTCAAGCCACATTTTTTTTCTTAGAGAGTTTGATGATATTCTTGCCTTAGAAACTAACTCTACTTGCCAACCAATGTCTTGCTTTACTTCCACTAGCCCACATTTCTCTACTACAAAAGGAGATATAAAAAAATTTGTAGCTCCTGAATCAAATAAGATATTAAGAGAAATACCTCTAGCAACAGCAAAATTTTCTATCACAGTGCATTGATGCTTTACTTGACAATGATCCACAATTGCAAATACTCTATGAGATCTACTGACATCCCCTACAGTAGGATCAAAAGCTATAGGTCTCTGTCCTAAAAATTGTGATGCACGCTGAAGGCAATTCACTATAATATGACCATATTTTCCATACGAGAAATGACCATTTCCTCTACCATGACCTCTCCCAATGGAGGGTGCACCAAGCTAGTTGCACCTATTGCATGGAAAGTTATAGAAGTTTTTCAATTGAGGATCGTCGCTCTATGATAGAGGGTTCATTCCCTTCTGCTACTAATTACAGAAGTAGGGAGGAGGTTTCTTGAAGTTCCCTGCATCTTGGGTCTGATTCCCTCAATTATGCGACCATTAAGCCCCCTAATGAAGTGTTGCAACATAAGTGGTGACTTATCACTAAATCCTACATAAGGCTTGAGCTCAAAGAAATGACGCTCGTAATATTGGATAGTCATAGATAATTGCCGTAGATTGTGGAACTCATCTATGTGCTATTGCTGCCACTGATCAAATAAGAAACGTTCCTAAAAGTTCTTGAAAAAAAGCTCCCAAGTGATAGTCTCCATGGTAAGCCCCAATTTATTCTCCTTAATATTCTACCAAGAATCTGAAAAACCTTTGAGGTGCATAATGACACATATCTCCCTAACATTGGTATCGAGTTGTTGCATGGTAAACCATTGATCTAATGCATGAGTCAAGTGTTTGTCTTAAAACTAGTAACAAGATCATTAAAAAGAGGAGGTTGTGATCTCATAAGGTCTCTCATCTGATTGGCCTTTATGGTTCCCTAACCGAGGGTAGTGTCCCTTCCTCTTAGACTCCTAGATCTTTGTCTCTCCTCATTATCAAAATGGTGTGATGATTCCTATTCAGCCTTGTCTTGTGTAGGTAGACGTTCTAGAATAGTATGTAGAATATGCATAGTATTAAGCTCTCCTAAATCACCATGATGTTCACCACTATTTTCTTCCTTGCTCTCCTTAGCTCTATGAATCACAGGAGGTCTAGGAAGTATGTGCCTTCCACGTCCTCCACTACGGCCTCTGGAAACAAATCTAGTCTTAGTGACCATATTTCCTATAACATTCAACAAGAAGCATGATATTTTAAATAAATAAGATGTGAAGAAATTGTAAAGCAATAGTCTAAAATACAAGAGTGTTTTATGTCTAAGTTTCTATTTCATGTTTTAACTACTAGACATTTAATGAGCGTACAAAATTATCAGAGTTCCTAGTGTAGAAACATGAGCTTTGATACCGAGTGTAATGCCCCTTCAGGGAACCCAGGAGATATTAAAATAAAATATGTTACTAAGTTTTCAAAACAATTTTTTTCTTAAGAGTTTACAACCAATATTAAATAAAAAAAGCGGAAGTAAAACATAAAGTCCATATATACTCATAAACACAATCTCAATTTATTACAAATCTCAAGGGTTCCTTGACGTAGAATTACGTATATACAATTTAATCTATTACGTAAAATAATCATATAAATATTTTACATATTACACCATCTCAAAGAATAAATAAATACATCTGAACCATAAAGTATACATGATAACCCACATTCACTGCACAAGTCACATGGTATGTAAATACAACTGAGTATAAAGTACAAATAAATAAAGAATAGGAATAAGTATCCAAGTAAGATAGGATAAGAAAGAACCACAATAAGGATCATCTAACACTAGTACAAGAACATCAAAGTCTCAAATGGTAAAAGGATCACTACCTCCTGACCTCGTGGAAATATGTGGTTCCACTCCCACCGTGCTGAGGAGATAACATCAGACCCCACTCAAATAACAATACCAAAATAAATCATAAGGTAATACTAAGAAAGGGTCCTATAAGTTCTTATCTTAAGGGTACAAATCCGTAACTCAAAGGTGCACATACTAATCCAGAGGCAACCAACACACGTAGGAAACCTAAGATGAAATCAGGGAAGTGTCATCACATATGTCAACCCCTTGGGATGATCTCAATGGACTCTGACTCCCAAGTGTGATCATATGTGAAACCTAAAATCCTCTGATGTAGACAAGGATAATCGATCATGCCAGTACTCACTGCCACTACTAGATGAAAAAACATCTTCTTTCACTCCCATCCTTAGCCTATACCAGCACTCAAGGCATGGGAGAATAATCCATTATCTTATTAATTCATTTTAAAAATCCATTTAATGTATTATATTATCACTTATTTAAGTAACCTATTAAAGATACCCAGGTAGCCACTTTTGGGCTCCAACGCCTCCAAAGCAAGCCACTTCTCCTTTAACACCTAGATAACCTACCCTAGGCTCATAAGTCTCAAAAACATCTTATAGATCATCATGAATCATAAAATCAAAACCTAGTTCCAAAGTATTGCAGGAACATACATAACCAATTTCCATCATAATAAAATCAAAGCTTCCATAAGGTTTGGTTATAACAAAATTGAATGCCACAGAAGTATACAAGGCAAACAAACATAACACATTAACCCTAACTCTGCCTCTGGTACAATCTTAAAAGGATGACATAAAAAAATTCCCTCCTAACTCTTAAATGTAGAAGGAAAAACATTCATAAGAATTTAATAAAATCAACTAATTTGTAAAGTACCATTAAGCAAATTAATTTATTATAATAATCACTAACAAAACTATAATTACATTCTCAAATTAAATTCCAATAATAAAGAAATCACTTTATAATGTTCTTTAAAATAAATTGATCCCAAATTTAATAATTACTAAAAACAATATAATTTTATAATAATTCTCAATTTAGAAAATAAAATATTTTTTTCTTAATTATTAATAAATAAAATATATTAATTAATAATTAACTTATTTCTCCACATTATCAATTACAAGAAATATCACTAATATACTTCCTATTTAGATGCCAAATAATCCTAATTATAAAGTACTCCAAGATATATATATATATATATATATATAATAAACATTTACTATTATTTTTTTATTAGTAATTTATTTATTATTTATATATATTTTATTTAATATATTAAATACATATATAATATATATATATATATATATATATATATATATATATATATATATATATATATATATATATATATATATATATATAATTTTAAAAAATATAATTAAAAAAACTAAATCAAAATAAAGGGTCTTCTCTTGGGCTACAACGACAGTTAATGCTGCCGCGATAACTATTGCTATCAGGGTGGGGGTGGGGGAATGCCCCGCCTCCATCCATAATTTTTATAATATTTTTTCTTTTTTTTTAATCAGAAAATTTCTGACAAACAACATCATTTTTTTTTAAATGAAGAAAAGAATAGCATGAATTATACACACACACACACACACTTTTTTTTTCCATAAAAGTAAGGAATTAAATAATTGGCTATTACTAGGAACATAATTACTTGAAAATTTAATTTAATACAAACCCTAAGGTTTTCTACCTCAAATTATATTAAAATCTAGATGATTTAACGCGAGATTTAATTATGAAAATTTGTAACATACCAAGCACAAAATCTCAAAAGCTTAATACCAGAATTTCAAGCATGATAAGAAAATCAACAAAATATATATCTATCACTTAGATCTAACATGCATGAAGAAAAAAATCTTTTTGAAATAAAAGAATTTAATCTACGAAGGTTTTCAAACCCTACCTCAAACCACCAATTGAAGAAACATGAAAAAGACCAGAAAAATGCTAAAAATCCCAAGCTTTCACAAAAATCCTTCAATTCAATCCTTCCTCCGAAACCTGTAAATTTGTCCCTATAATAATGGCCAAATTCCTCTTCATGAAGAAAAGGGATATGAAATTTGAACTCAACCATGCAAACCCAAAACTCAACTCATCTCCACAAACTTTATTTTTATCAATCTCTCTTTTTGCCTGATTTATTTAATTTTCTAAATAGTAACTCCATGCACTTTTTGTAATTCTTATTTATATTAGTTCACTTAACTAATAAGAATTACTTTATTTATTTAATTTATTTAAATTGAATGTGCAACTAATTGCATATCAATTTTAACTAAAGGATTATTATTTTAAATCAGTTCATTACTGTTTTATCCAATTTATCTCATATTTAAATTTAATAATTATTTACATCTTTAAGTTCCACCATTAGACTTTTAATTAAGTCTTTGTAATTAATGAATATATTTAATTAATTTTCATTAGTTAAATACCTTCACATTTTATTTTCTATATTTAATAAGATTTAATTATTCAAACCACATAATTAATCCTAGTGTATTATTAAATCATTTCACAACAATCACACCAACCTGCCAATAACCAACCGAACCTAGTAAAACAATAATCATGCTCAAGGGAAAGGCTTATGAACTCAAGTTACCTAGACGAATTCAGAAAGGTAAAATATCAAAAACTTATCCACTATTTCAAGACAATAAAATGGCTTAGGTTGGAATTCAAACCTGAATATTATCTCCCCTCTTTTACCGTTGAGACTTTGCGATAGGGCACACTCATCCTGACAATTCAGGGAAGTTGATGCCTGATACCTGCAAACCTACATAAAATACAAGCATGTACATCTCTCTCTCTCTCTCTCTCTCTCTCTATCTATCTATATATATATATATATATAACAAGCAATGGCAGGGATTGGGACATCATGTGGATCCTACAAGTAGGTAACTACGACTTTGTCCCTCAACCATATCAAACATGCCAAACATAAAGGTAAACCATACATGATAACCATACACATGCAAGTATAGGGTAAGTAAAATCATAAATATAAATAATATTTTAAACATATAAATAATTATCATCAAAGTAACTAACATCATCTAACTGCAAACATAAGATATCTCATAATTATTCAATATAAAATCACTATGTAATGTCATACATCCAAAACCACATAATAAAGGTGAAATAATCAACACACACATGAAACTGGCCTAAAAGAATTTGGCAATATAAAACTAAAAAGAAAACTATGGGTGGGCACTATAGATCTGGTAGATGTTCAATATAGCCTTGACTTGTATTAAGTTTCTCACAAAGCTCTTGATAGTATTCTTTATTCTTGATGTTCTGATATACTTATTACTTTCTTGAATAGATCCAATTAAGCTCACTCACTACTAAGCTTAGATACACACTTAGTTTCTGAATCACACCTCCTGAAACATAATCTGCCGATGTATCGACACTCACATTTTTCCTCATATTTTGGATATATTTATATTCTTCTCATTAAGATAGCTAAACAACCCTAACCACTTGAGATTCAAATATCCTACTCAAGAATAGTCAAATTTTAACAGACCTAAATCATATTTCACATTAAAATCATATTTTCAATCATAACATTCCATCGCATCTTTGATTCATCTAATAATATACATCTTCGTCACTTATTCCTAGGTACTTCCACAACTTTGAGAAATCCCTTCATTATCGATCATAAAAACATGGTTTACCTTTCCACATCATCATCCACCACGTCATCACAATACTTGGACAATATACTAGCCTTTTACCGATACCAGATCAACCGATTTGACCATCTTTCTAATCAAACACTTATTTTTCTATTCCTTATTGTTCTTCTTGTCTCAATCACATGAACTTGCAGTATCTCTCTGGATACATGGAATTAGAAGATGAGATGACAAAAATAGTATCCATAGAAATTATTCTATCATACTCTAAAATTACACACCTAAACTCGATCTTCAGCTCCAGATCTAATTCTTTGTTCCTTGGACTTCTGCACTAACACTCTGTATGCATCTTCAATCCTTTATATAGCTTCATGTATACATCAAAATAACCGATGTGATCATATGATTAGGTAAACTAAATAGTATAGATCTTTTAGTTACCATCACACATGCTGAATTGACCTCAAGCTCCCAATCTGATCAAATGTATCTCTCAAGCTTCTCTGAAACATGATAGCTTACCACTTGATTACTTCTTCAATCAATCCTTAATACCACTAGCAAAATTGATCGACATCCATCCAATTGAATTTTTTTGCAATGCCACAACCTTGTTGCCAACAATGAAAACAACTTAATATTACCAATCTCCCCATCATCTTCATCAAATGCCAACACCCTCTAATTTAAAAAATGACTCTAGGAAGTGTAATAATTTAACCATAAGAAATGCAAGCTATGTTTTAGAGATTTTTTGGACTTTGGAGACTAATATGATGACTATGAAAAGATGCAAGATTCTAAGATATGTCTATCTAAGTATGCCAATCACAAGGAACCATGATGAAATGTTTGTAGGACCAATCTTTTTGTAGGACCAATTGTTGTAGGATAAATTATTGTAGGACCAATCTTGTGGGACAAACATTGTAGGACCAAACTCACAAACTCAAAAACTAGTGTGTAGCTACATGAATGACTCAAAAGAAATGATCTGTTTATGTTCAACAACTTTTTTCAAGCTATAGGTTTTCAAAAAGTCAATCACAACGAAATAAGTATACAAACTGTTTAATCTAAGGTCGAATTTGGCTTGACCTAAAATATTATAGGCCCATTGCTTGGGTGTCCATCAACTTACACAACACAAGTATCACACAACTAGAGCTAAAAAGCCCTTTAAGGTGCCCATGCTATCACCTTTTCTAGGTATTGTTGTTGTGTTCACAAAGATCTCCATTTCAACACAATATGCTTGGGACATATATGATGGGAATCTTGGGGGGAGATTATTTTTCAACCTCCCCTTACACTATAATAAGATAAATGTTCAAAGGTAAACCATGTGGCATTTGATTAACAGGTTGTAGTAAGTTCTGTGGAGTCTCCCCAATTGATTTGTACATGTGTGACTCACTTAAGAGCCTAGTTGACCATGCTAGCTGCCTAGGGATACTTCACTCAGTCCAGACTATCATCAACACACCTCGTTCGAGCTTGAGGAGATAAGAATACAATTTTCTTAGAGTCTTATTTATATACCGACCATAAGGATTTTCTAGTTTGAGGTCATCCTCTATAATTGGTTAAGAGAACCCTTTAGACATGCCTCTCTAAAATAAAAATGGTTGCTAATCTAACAGATTGTGCAAGCGCACAAAGAACTCCAAACACTAGGTTAATTCTATTAAGCACCAATAGTCAAATGTGAACTGAGCTATCATCCATACAAGCACATGAGTTCAATTTTAAGCCCAAACCAAATGAGATTTGTTTTGTCCAATTTTAGATACACCAAAGTCCAAATATATTTTTCCTTACTTAATTTTATTGCACCAATCTAAAATATTCTTTGCCTTGTTCAATTTTTAACCACACATCAATTTTAAGCACTAAAATGAAGTATGAGTTTGTGATATTTTAGCATGCATTATTCATTTTGAAGCACCAAAATGAAAGATGGATCAATTTTATATTAACAAGATTAAAACATGCTTCCAAGCCACATGCTAAAAGGAAAAATTGGTACCCAAAAAAACCTAGCAATTAGTTTTGGAATTCTTTGATAGAAATAAGGTTAATGTCGCGACAATTAATTTTTAAAAAAATTCTCCATACCTTGTCCACATAAGTATCAATAACTCCTTCTTCTTTGATTTCTACCTCCAAAGCATTGATTTTTTGTATCTTAGCTGGTATCTTGTTTTGTTTTATCTCTCTTTCTCTTCCTCTCTGCTCAACAAGTTCTTGAATCTTGACTTTTTTGTGTTTTGATGGCTAAGTGCGTATTTTCAATAATGAAAATGTGTCATTTTACAATAGAGAATAAGATTTTAGATAGAAGAGAAGGAAATCTCATTTTGTAATTTTGAAATCTATATCTATATATATTTTGAAAATATTTCTTAGCAAAATTAAAATCACGGAGAATAGACCACCTGTGGAATTTCAAGACCTTTAAAAAAATGTAACTTTTTCAAAAAGAAATGCTTATTTGTGTCCATAAATAATTTTTTATGAAATGTTATATTTTTAAAAAAAATTAAAAAAATTTGAAATTTGGACTGTAGCTTCCTTATGTAAAAATAATTTCAAAGCATAACTATTTATTTTGTGTCCTAGGAACCCATTTTATCAAAACAAACCAATTTTAATAGATCTTTTTTTTCACATATTTTTCAACAAAATTAAAATCATGGAGAATAGACCCCCTTTACAATTTCAAGGACTTTTCAAAAATGTATATTTTTTAAATAAATACGCTGATTTGTGCCCATAATAGATTTTTTTATGAAATATCATTAAAAAATTATTTAAAAAATCCAAAAATTCTAAATTTTGGATTGTAGCCTCCTTACATCAACATAAACCTGCAAAACATGGATTTTTTTAGTGGTGATTATTTGCCAATTGGCGAATATGTCCCGATCGGCAGATAGAAATTGGCGAAAAAAAATGCTCATATACTGGTTGACCGGTTCGCCTAGATTTTATAAAATGCTCATATAGTGGTCGGATTGTTCGCCACTATTTTTACATAATTTTAGTAACATAGTCAGGTTCTTCACCCATATTTCTATTTACTATTTTACTCTTATTCGCCATAGATTAAATTTGGTGTATTTATCAAGGATCAACATTCGCCAAAGGCCCATTGTCCCAAGTGAAATTTTTATTTGCACTAGGACCCAATTCGCCATGCATCATACATAATCATGTCCCAAATTCCTGCCCTATTCACCCAGTCAATTATTTGAAATTACGCTGGGTTTGCTAAATATTAGTTGTTATCATAAGCAATTGTCGACCCCTTTGCCAAAATGGATGATGGAGATTATGAGGCAAAATCTGATGGCTGATATGAAAATAGTTTACTTGTAGTTATCTATCTAAGAGATATGAGTTTCATTATTGAAACATGCCGAAGAGAAGGAGACTTCAAGATATTTAGTTGATTTTGAGCTCACAATTGAGATCGGTAGTGAACAACTACCAGTCCGTAGTATCTTATTCAAGTAAAATTTTATTGCAGCCATAATTTGTTGGAGATGTCACAATCAAAGTTAAACATGAAGAGGACTATTGAAGGTGGAGATGTCCAAGAGAGGCCAATGAAATGCAGAAATATATCTTCATACTTTGGCGTGGGTAGACGCAATAGTGTTGGTCAAAGTGAGGAAGGTACATCATCAAAGGAACCTGTACAATTTCAAGGTTCTCAACCTACACAGGAGTCTAATGAACAAATTAGGGAGCCTAATAAATCTAGTGATGAAGTTGCGGAACCTAATATCTCTAATGAAGATGACCTTGAAGAAGAATTTCAAGTAAATAACTAGTACTAGGATGAATCGATCGACTTCGGTGATGATGATGGTTCAATTAACAATAACACTAAAGGGAGAGGAAAATCAAAAGAAAAAATTGATCGTCAATGGGAGATGTCGAGGAGATTTAAATTTGATTGGGTGGCAAAGTATCCATTCATTGAACCTGTGGACAATCCAATTGTAGGTGAGCCACCAGTAGAATGCAAATGTACGATTTTTAGTTGGAAGTATAAAAAGGAAAAGCGGTTGCAACTTAAACTAGACACCATAGAGAAACATGTTGGTAAGAAAAGTGGTAAGATATAAAACAAAGGAGTAATGTCAACATAAAAGGAATACTGAGGAATATTATTTGTTTCAGAAATTTAAGATGAATCCTGGTGAAGTTCAAGGTTCTATTAATGCTATTTTTGCAAAAGCAAGTGAAGTAGAAGAACGTGGAAAAGCTATTCAATTAAGTAATGTTTTCCATATTTTGAGCAGAGGGCGTCCAATGACAGACTATCCTGAAATGAGTGGTTTGTTACACTTTCTAAAAGTTCCTAACTATATTGTCACTCATTGGTCAATAAACAGTGGATGGGAATTGGCAAGTTGTATTGCCTAGGTTGAAATAGAGGATGTACAGAGAAAAATAAAAGAGTCAACCTTTATTGCACTGTCCTTAGATGAAGTTACAACAATAGATAATACATCGTGGGTATGCATGCATGTTTATACTATACAGAATAATGTCCGCCAACCACATCTACTAACTGTTGCAAAATTGAGGAACAATGCGACATCATAAACTTTATTTCAATTAGTAAAGAGCCATTTAATTGAATATGGAGGTATGGATGAATTGACAATAGCAAAGAAGTTGATCTGTGTTGGAGCTGATGGAGCTTTAGTAATGCAAGGTCAAAGGAATGGTCTTTACATAAAGATGCAGGCTTCTTGTTCATCATATGTTGTTGGCATTCACTGTATGACCCACAGGATGAATCTTGCTTTTAGAGTTGTGAAGAAGTTCACTTTAGTAAATAAGGTTGAAGATTTAGTAAGAGAGTTGTACTCATATTTTTGTCAAAGTCCCAAACGTTTTAGGGAATTTCAGCACTTAGCTGATGGAATTACCAATGGAAACAAGCTTCTTAAAGATGTTGATACCAGATGGATCTCTTTGGATGGACCAACGCATCGAGTTTTTTTTGAATATCAATCTTTGATTGGACTGATGTATGAAAATCGGGACAATGCAGAAAATCTGAGATGTGGTGACCTGCTTCGGAGGTTAAGCAATATAGAGACACTTTTGACTTTAGCATCTCTTCTTCCCATGCTAGAAGAAATGATGTTCATTATGAAAAAAGCCCAACAAAGAGCCATGTATATTGCAGAATATGTTTACTTGCGTAAAATGTCATGCCAAGCCCTAGATAGTCTCTATCGAAATGACCTAAATTTATCCGATGAAAGATTTAAGCACTGGCAGAAACTAACAAATTTGGAAAATCTTGATAATTATTTAAAGATTGTTGAAAATGGGGATTTATGTGTTTGTGTAAGGGGATTTCATATACCAATGTACTATAGTGCCCTAAAGAAGCAAGCTACAAGAGTTACAAGGGAAGAGTTTACCAAGATCATCGAGTCTATAGCAAGTAATGCAAGGGACATAGCCTATAAAGTTTCCTCTGAAATAAGATCTCAATTCCCATATGAACAATTGCTTGAGGCCATGGAAATTGTATTTCCTCAATATTGGACCTTAAACTCTAAAGAAGATTATCGTAATAGGCTGATGACTTTGATAAAGGAATTTTGCAAATCTGTAGAATTCAATGGAGTGACTATCAATGGAATTTTAGATGAGGGTCTTCTTAGAAAACAATCAGGCACTTTTGCAAAGACCATGAAGCATCAATATCAATTAATGCATAACCCACATGAAGAGGGCTCGACAACAAGGCTTTGGACATAACTAAAATAGAGCACAATGTTGCGTGAAGAAATTTCAGAGTTCTTCAAGCTTGTTGATCTATGTCAAACCATGATATTGGGTTCAGTGGAGGATGAGAGAGTTTTCAGTGCTTTGGGCTTCCTAAAATCAAAGCTAAGAAATAAACTAGACAAGAATTTGGAAACATGCTTGAGGGTCTACACATCTAGGTATGATGTCAATACTTTTCCTTATAAAAAAACAATGGAAATCTGGAAGACAAGATGCAAAAGAAGAGGGTTGGGCAACACCATTAACCAATCTCTGATAGCGACTCTGAGTGGGACTGGGACAAGTATAGGTGGTGATGGGAGTCATAGAAGTGGAGGTCAGACTTAGAGTGAAGAACAAACAAATGAAAAATGAAGAGAACAATGAAGAAACTAGAATACTGGAATTGGATGATGATGACAATGCAAAGTTGAATTGGCAAATTTAGGAAATTTCTGCTAAATTAGCAGTAGCAATCAATAGGTATTTTTTGAACTTATTAACTACTATATCCTATCATTCAATGTTCATTTTAGAAAAGCAAGAATGTATTATGTTTCATCATTAAAATTTGAGAAAAAAAGAGTATTATTACTGTAGAGTATAGTTTGTAACTTTGTATCGTATCATCAATGATCATTCATATTTGAATTTGAAATTCCTAAATGAAATTTTGTATTCCAATAGCATATAACAAAGTAAATCAACTAAGAATAACTGAATAAAATAGAGTAACTCAACATACATTGAATTGGAAAACATGAAAATTAGATAGAGCACAATTTGTTTTGTATTCATTTGCAATATATTACAATTTACAGTAGTTCAATTTGTTTTGTATTCATTTTCAATATATTACAATTTATAGTAGTTCAAAATTCAGAGCAATCTTTGTAGGCCAGTCCAAACATCCTCTGATGGCAGAACAATTTGGTTCATAGTATAGTCACACTCCTGCAACTTCGTTAGCAATTCATATTTGGAAGTGTGACTTGACAACACTGTTGCTTTTAAAACTCCATTCAAATTTCTCACTGGTTTGATGAAATCCATGAATGTATCAGGAGATATGTCTGTAGGAAGAAGGCATAAATTAGTATTTATTTTTTCATGCAACCTTATTTTGTAATTTTCTCTTCCAATGAAGTTATTTGTGTCAAATCCCTTAGGCAAACCAAGACTTTCCATATTCGCTTTCCTTTGTTCCATCTTTGTGATCTTCTGTTGAGCTTTGTCATCCAATTCCTGTGCTTCCCATATCTTCTCACATTTTCAAATGATACTTGATACCTTTATTGAGGCATCAAGGCAGTTGCTAATTCCCTTGTCTGATAGATAACTATCACTCTTACTGTAGAGTTGTTGCATAATATCTTTTGCTTTCTTTTCTTTCTTGAAAACATCCATGTTCTATTCAATGTTCTTATGGAGCTTCAAATAACATGCTCTCATACTTTGAAGCATTTCAAACCACTCATACAAACTATTACACATCACCAATAGTTGGCCCCAAATGTGTTCTTTTGCAATATTCACTAAATTATTATTAGTATTTGTTAAAGTTTGAATTGTATTATTGGCCTTCTTTAGTTCTTCTGCCATTTCTTCACAATTATTTTTCTCTTCCACTACTTTGTGTTCTCAATGATTGGCTTTATCTGCCTGAGAGTCCAATTGCTTTTGCAATTCCCGGTTGGAGGCATCATTACTCTCCACGGTTTTAAATAACTTTTCTGAACTGACTCTTTCTTCCTCTAGTTTTTTACTAATTTATGCCAATTTTGCCCTTAGTGCCTTTAGCTCTACCCGCTCTTGTTCCTTCACTACTACCTCCACATGTTCGTACTCTGTATCTGCTGATGTAGAGATCATTTTTTTAATCTTTTTCTGTAATTCTTTCAAACTATTCTCTGAAGCTTTCCTCTTTTCTTTTTCATTGCCAATGTCTGCCTATAACTTTTCTATATTTTTCTCGAGCTTGCTTTTCTCTCTTTCCAGATTTAGCAGTGCACTATAGGCCACTTGGTTTGTAGAATTTGACACATCAATTTTGTCCACATTTTTAACTTTGGAAAAATCCATTTGGAGAGTGGTAACTTGAAATTCAAACGGATCTATCTGACTCTCTGGTGGGTTTCCATCTTTATTTGGTGGAATAACAACCATGAACTCCATCATGTCTCTTTTTGGGTCATATATTGGTAAAACCCTATTGGATGCAGGTTGTTCCTGTATAGCTACATTAAGGGCACCAGTCTGCAATGTCTTCTGTATTTCCTTATTCTTGGTTCTTGTTTGTGCAAATTTATTATAGAAATCATTGAAACAAAAATTTGGTGTTGCAGAAGGATTTGAATGTTTGAAAGGTGAACCAGAGATAGAGCTTGCAATGCCTGTTGATCTAACTAATGCTCTTTGAGGATTTAAAATTCTAGAGGGTTTTGCTGAACCTAAAACTGCCAACAGTTGTTTACAATCGTATGACATTGTTGTCGGTATTCTTCTGGAAGGGGAAAGCTTTTGCTTCTTGACACTATCTTCTACTATGGGATTCTATGTATATTCTAATGGCCTCTTTAGAGAGGGAACTTTTTGTATAAGTTTCCCAGGCCCACTGGCACCAGTGCCACTACTAGACCCAGTAGCAGTACTAGTAGATTGAAACCCAATGCTTGCACCATAATCATAAGCATTTTTTTTTGTCTGAATTGTATTCCAGACGCCTTCTCCTATGGGACCCAAACCACCACCTTTATAACCCATTTTTTCCACAATGTCTGCCCCTTTGTTATATACTTTTTTCCGATCCTGGCTGGTTCCACTCTGGCCTGGAGTAAATGCAATTAGTGGATTATCATCCTTAGTGTCTGGATTATCATCCTCACTGTCGTATGCCATGTTAGGATGTTCCAAATTCCATAATTTTCTAAACTCTATATCCTCGTCTATTTCATCCAGATCTTCACTGGTCTTTGGTTCACCAAGATCCTTTCTCATACTCCAAAAATCATCCATTTTTGTTCTAGTCCATTTTCTATCTTTACAAGCTTCTTCTATTCTCTTTGGTATTTTTATGTTTGATGGATTAGCAACTTTTTCATAGAAATTGTAGGACATCCTACGCTGTACAATGCCCTGGTTTATTGTTGTCATAATTTGTGATGACAACTGTTGAACTAAAAAATTTTCCTCACCGGAAACTTTCTCCATCTCTTTTGTAACATCATCCCAACTATCCTTGTTTTTCAACCTCTCTAGCAACGGTTACTTTCATGTTGAAATAAGTTTGCAGAGTTCTTATTAGCAACAAGCATTGTTTGACTGACGTTGAGTGGATCATACTTCCAGTACCACTCTAAATCAAATTTAAAAATATCTAATTTTTTTTCCCACTTTGAATGCCTTTCTCTCAAATGTTAACCCTCCAATTGAGAAAGGTAAGGAAGGGAATATGCTCTTCTTCAATTTGCCAGTGAAGAGTCTATTGGTGCTCTCTAGTTGTACTACATATTCTACTGCAAACACCCTGTCTGTCACATGCATTGGAAGTTTGTGGGGTTGTAGTTCTGATCTGTAAAACCTTAGCACAGTGTAATCTTCCATTAAGTACCAGTCAGCCAATTGAATTGTGCTTCCAAGTTGGATGCAATCCCTACATGAAGTAGACAATCTAGGCATTGGAGTGCTTGTTATTTTTTTGTACAATGGTGCCAAAAAGAAGTCTACAAAATTACTGTAATTCCTTTTGTTATCATACATTCTTATTTGAGGTGTCTAGTTATATATTGGAGTACCTGTCCGCCTGTGAATTTGAAGCTTGTTGTTGTTGCTCATTAATATTGCCGCATGCTTGGCTAGCAGGAGATAGCACAAGTAGGTTGTGAACCTAAATGTCTTAGAATTGCCTCTTTTAATCAATGCTAATTATTCTTGCATCGATTGAACCACGTGTCCAACAAAATTATATCTTACTGGTTCATTGACACAATGGATATCCCAAATGAATTGAAGAATGCTGGCACCCACTTCCCTATTGTTTTCCAGTCCCAGGCAAAATGCTAGCGAGGATATAGAATCCTGAACCCATGGCACAAAAATGTTAAAATCGTAAGGAGGCTTATGGCTCTCACCCAATGAAACCTTTGCCTTTGGAACTATTAGACCCCTTATAAATGAATCTTTTGTGGTTGGAGAGACTACCTCATATTGCTCTGCCAATTTTCCTAGGTCAATACGAACATTACAATTTTGTCGGTCAAACCCTAGGTCTAGCAAATTGTGAAATTCTTCCTGGGTTATTGATAAAATTTCTTCCTTATTTTTTTTATTCACAATTGTTGTTCTTTCTTCATCATAATTTTCTGCACAAATGAAGACAATTTCTAGACAAGGGAAAAATTTGGGTAACAACATGTGACCCAAACCAACATCCCACAAAACAACTTTATTTATTTCTGCACCTACCACTGGGTTAAATTTTATAAAATCAAACCTCTTTGGCCCAGTTGCCTTACTGCACAATGAATGTTTAATTGCCATAACTCTCTTTTCACCATCGATAACAAGATCATAAACATTGTGATAATCATCAGTGAAACCAAAGATTTCTACTAGTTTTCTACAGTCTATTAAAGGTTTCCCATATGCTTTCCCTTGGCCTTGAGTTTTCACTTTCCCCATTGTTCTTCGAAAGAATGAAAAAATACATATTCACAGATAATAACTAACTAATTAAGAAAACCCCAATTTAAGAAAACCCCAATTGTACATGTAAGAATTAAAATTTCAAAATCAAGTTAAACTTACTCAAAATTAAAATTTGAAACCAGGATAGATATAAGTTAGAATGGCTAAGACTCTCACAAATTACAGTCTCAAAATCTTTAGCGACGGTTCATTAGTTCTTTTTAGCTCTGCTGCTACGAGTCGATAGGTTTTTTAAAAGAAAAGGTTAAAAACCTTTCGTTAAATGTAATGGTATATAATTATACTATAATGGTAAAGTAATCTTTCTAAAACACGTGTAAGTTGTAACGTAATCTTTCTAAAACATACTACGCATAACCATTAATCTTTTCGATGAATTACACGTCAATGACATATTACATGTCACGTTTTCAGAGCGATTTTTTAGAAAAGCTTTTTGAAACCCATAGTTCTTCCGAAATACAACTTCAATCGTTCATCTCTCGTAATCCAACGATTGTCACAATTTTAAAATATTAATAATTTAACACACACTAATGAATATTAATTATTAACTATATTCACTTAGAATAGCTTATCCATGAAATTTGAACCAGAAATGATAAAGTTTGGAAACATTTAATTATTAGATGAAACAAAAGTGCAACGCAAATTTTTTTATATTATATAAGGAAAAATTTCATTTCAATTCAAATATGCCCATAGACCATATCTATTAATGATTCTTATAATCAAAACAAAAAAGAAAAGCAGTAGCACTTTGAAATTCTTAAAACATTTTCATATTATATTTTTTAACATATGTGATTACAATTTATATCATTTCAAAAACCCTGGTAAACTACTACCACCATAGGGAGACATAGTATAGGGACTAGAGAGTAGAGACTACGTAGAATCACGGACTATTCGGCTGAGGCTCCCTTCCTTCAGACTTTTGTGTGGAAGTCTGAAGAGAGGATAATGTCGACAAATTCTTCTAGCCACAGATAGTCCCCGGGTTCATCCAGTAGGTGCCACTTCTGGAAAAAATCCCTCCCAATCTGTGCCCACTTTCGATGACGCATGAGCTGCTCAGCATCAAGGTTCAGTAGGAATGGTTGCCTGGGAACAACTACTCCTGGTTGTAGAATCTTAGGCAAATCATTTGCCCAAGGAATTCCAACCCCAATTTCTAAAAATATGACAACATGCACATCATCGCCGAGGTACTCTTCTTTAAAAAATTTCCTCAGAAGCATGATCATATCCACCTTTTCCCCCCTAGGTCCAACACAGATGCCAAGAACCGAGATGAAATGTCAGTGGTGACTCTATACCTATTTTCACTCTCTAGAAATTCACGTCTAAGCACCATCCTTATAGCCTCCTTGGTGAAGGCTCCCAACTCTGTAGCAACAAACGCTAGGATTGGGTCTGTGACCAGGCCCAAAAAGGCCTTCTAGTCCTCCAAGGTAGTGCATCTCAAATGAATTGGAGTGTCCATTCACACGACGCAGACTATTCTCACAAATATGCTTTCACAAAGAACCTAGCACTCACAGACTATTCTCACAAATATGCTTTCACAATCATAAATTAACGAGCATAGATCGATCTATTTATAAGTCTTGATTGAAAATGATTCCCCTAAAGATCTAATTAAATTGTAAGATAAATGGTAACTGTCCAAAAATATCTAAATCTTTCATATTTAATGCAACACTAGGTGGAATTGGAAACAACACTTATGATAAGACATTTTCTATCTTGGAAATAACGAAGGCCGAAAGGATCGCACCATGTAGGTGGACATAACAATTATTTACTATAAAAAAATCTTAAAACCTGTGCCCACTCTGCATAAACAATAAGCAAAGTACGTTAGCTATGAAATGGCGACAGGAAATGAAGCTTTACCATTGATTTAAGATCATCGAATGGTCATAAAACAATGTCCTTATATGATATGACATTTTCATTCAAGCCTTAACTTTAAGGCATTAATCTATTGAGGTATATGATGTCACTATCACACACATCTGTTAGTGAAAATTGAAAGGTGCCATCAAAGAAACCATTAATTCACAATGCACATTACTTTAATTGATGTCATGACTCATCTACTCATCACAATTAATTAATATTTCTATCTAATATTATAGTGTCACACGTTCATTTAATTACAACATATCAACGGCCAAAGTTGAATTTCGGGCCTATTGTTGGTCTTCATAATATTTACGAAAAAGTCTCAGCGGAATCATGCCATGTGGTATGACACATATTGTTGGTCTTCATAATATATACATAAAAATCTCGGTGGAGTCATGACACGTGTCATGATTCCATCGAGAGTTTTCCATATATATTATGAAGACCAACAATAGGCCCAAAATTCACCTTTGGCCGTTGATATGTTGTAAATCCAACGGACGTGTATCATGTAAGTCTATGACATCATAGTGATGGGAGTGGGACCTGATGCAACTTCAACATCAAATCACAACCATTGGATTAATAGAGATGAACGGTGGAATGTGCATTTCAGAGGGAATGTGGTGCGATAACTCCTTTAGTGAAAACTCTCTCTGGAATCATCACACGCCATTCTTCAAATTTCCAATTATTCAATCACCATACCATTTGCCATGACAAATAAATTAATTCAAATATTTGGAAAATAGTTTCGCCATATTTTTATAAAAATGGTATCCATTATTAAAATATTTGCCAACAAATAACCATATTTTGAAACATAATTTGCCATCAATATTAATAATTTTATTAAAAAAAAATTATAGTCGCCATTTTTTTTAAAAAATTGTATACACTATTAAAAAATTCACCACCAAATATCCATATTTTGACACATGATTCGCCATCACTATTAAATTTTTTCCCCCCAAAACACATGTGATTCGCCACAATTTTATACTTTTCAGGAGGGGGGGGGTTCCTTAAAGTTATCCCTGCTGCAAAACCTTAGTGTTAAACAAAATGTCAAGTCGTGGAGCAAAGATGCTTTTGGGTACATCTTTAAATCTAAAACTCAGCTAAAAAGGGACCTTGACATTATTCAGGATACCATTCAACATTCTGGGATGACTCTGGAGCTCAGGGATAAGGAGGAGAGTATCCTTGCCAAAACTCATAATATAATCTCCAAGGAGGAAGAATATTGGAGACAGAGATCTAGGTCAATTTGGCTTAAAGCGGGGGACAAGAATACTAGATTATTTCACATGTCTACTTCCAAACATAGAGCCACTAACAGAATCTCCAAACTTGAAGTGGAGGATGGGGAGGTCACCAATGATAAAGATATATCTGAGGCTATGATTGACTTCTTTTCTTCCTTGTTATCTAAAGATGTGAATCTCCATTTGGATAATAAAGATACTCTTCTTGATTCCATTCCTGCCATTGTTAATGATACCACCAAAAAAGCTTTAACTGCTATCCCTTCTTTGGATGAAGTCAAGTCTGCTGTCTTTTCTTTTGAAGGTGATAAATCCCCGGGTTCGGATGGGTTCCCTATGTTCTTTTTTTAGAAATTCTGGCATATTATTGGGGTGGATATCTACAATGTTGTTAAAGAATTTTTTGGAGCTAGATCTTTGTTGAAAGAGATTAATGCTACCTTTATTTCTCTAATTCCAAAGAAGCCTAGTGCTGATTCAGTGGATTCCTTTAAACTGATGTAACTCTGTGTACAAAATATTATCTAAAGTTATAACCTCTCGCTTGCTGGCTATTCTTCCTCAGATCATCTCTCTTCAGCAAAGCAGTTTTGTTCTTGGCAGGTAGATCCTTGATTCGATTATGAAGGTTCATGAGGTTATCCACTCCACTCAAGTTTCTCTTAACCCTGGATTTCTTTTGAAATCAGATCTTTCGAAGGCTTATGATCGAGTGGACTGGGACTTGCTGATCAAGGTGTTGAGATCTTTTGGCTTCGGTGACAATTTTCTCAAACTGATTTACTAGCTCATTAGTATTTCTATTGCTGCTATTATGGTTAATGGATCTCCATCTAGATTTTTCAAACCTTCCAGGGGGCTTTGGCAGGGAGATCCTCTATCTCCTATCCTATTTTCTATCATGGCTAAATGTCTGGGGCATTATCTCCAGCATTTAGTCTCCACTGGCGTGTTCAAAGGTCTCTCACCATCTTCGGCCTCTAGACCTTGTTCTCATGAACAATTTGTGAATGACACTATCATCATGGCTTTTTCTTCTATCCAGGAAGCTAAGGTGATTAAACAAGCTCTGTCTACTTATTCCTTAGGTTCTGGCTAGTCCATTAACTAGGATAAAAGCTCTTTATTTTTTTTTATCAATACTCCTGAGGATAGGCTATATATAATTCCTAGAACTATTGGGTGCAGAATTGATACCTTCCCTGCTACCTATCTTGGCCATCATCTTGGTCTTACACCTCCTGATTCCTTTTGGGCTCGCATTGTTGATAGATTTAACAAAAAGTTGGCTGGTTGGAAAGGTGCGTTACTAAGTCAAGTTGGTAAACATCAGCTCTTGAAGACCTCTTTACAGAGCCTCCCCATTTATGCTCTCAGCCTTTTTAAAATTCCTGGTAAACATGCATATATTATTGAAAAAATTCAAAGAAATTTCTTGTGGTCAGGAGTGGAAGATAAAAAGAGATTGGCTCTGGTGGCTTGGGACAAGGTTTGTACTCCTAAAAAGTGGGGGGGGGGGGGGGGCGCGGGGCATTCACCCTCTTAGAGTTATCAATATGGCACTTTTGGCTAAACAGACTTGGAGGGTTTTGGGGGAAAGAAGAGAATGGAATGAAATTATCCATAAAAAGTATCTCTTCTCTTTTTCCCACATCTTTGAATTTTGGAAAACGGATCTAAAAGTGCAAGGCTCCTTCCATTTGGAACAGTATCCAGAATGCTAAGGAGGTGGCCTTTAAAGGGGCTGAGTGGTATCATGGCAATGGCAGAAGAATTACGTTTTGGGATGATTGTTGGCTCAAATATTGTCCCCTTAGCTCTGTTTCTACTTTCCAACCTTTCATTAACCTCTATAGTCAGAGATTTGGGTTTAGGGTCAGGGACTATTGGAGAAATGGTTCATGGATTGATCTCCTTAGTGGATGAAGCGCTTAAGCCTCTGATGCTGGATCTGATGATTTGGAAGGTTAAGTCATCAAGAGAAGATGAGTTGCTTTGGGGTATTCTTCTTTCTGGTATCTTCACTGTGGTCTCTTGTTCTGAGCTCTTACTGAAGTAGTTGAATCCTCTCCCCTTTTGGGCTCAGGTGTGGGAAAAAAGTTTAATTCTAAAAATTAATATTTTTTCTGGCTGGTTTTGCAGAATAAAATTCTTACTATAGACAACCTCTAGAAATGTGGTATGATTCTAAGTAATAGATGTTTCCTGTGTAAGAAAGCTAAGGAGTCGGTCTTCCATCTCACCATTGATTGCTGCTTTGCTTGGGAGGTTTGGTGTATTTTGTTACAATGTTGGTAGATTAACTAGTTTTTTCCCAATAATATGGAGAATTTTTGTATGTAGTGGAGAAAAGCAGAGGTCCCCATAGATCAATAGTTGTGGAATCTTATTACTCCCCATGTGATATGGAGGTTAAGGAGAGAATGCAATGATAGGGTCTTCAGGAACATTGAACTCCTACCTATGGTGATTGTTGAGAAAATTAAGAGAAGTCTCAAGGAAAACTACAGATTGTCAACCGGTAGGAAGATGGACTTCAATGCTGGTGTTTTTAGTGCTGGGCCCACTAATAAAAACTCAATTCAAAGGGAGAATGCCATCTAGATTTCACCTCTGCCTGGATGGATTAAAATAAACTTTGATGGTGCTGCAAAGGGAAACCCGAGCCCGACGGGTTATGGTGGTCTCATTCGCGATGACATGGCTAATTGCCTTACTACTGTGGTGATGCCTATAGGGGTGCAAAGAAACCACGTAGAAAAAGCGATGGCCCTTCTTCAAACCCTTAAAATTATTAAAAAAGATATGGCTCAGAATGTATGGATTGAAGGGGATTCAATGAATATTTTAAGGTGCATTAATGAAATGACAAAACCATCATGGCCCATTAAGGCGATAATTGAGGAAGCCTAATAAATTATTAGATCTTTTAAGCAAGTTATTATCTCTCACATTTACTGGAAAGTGAATTGTACTGCTGATGAGCTGGTCAACTATGTGGTTAAAGCTAAGGACATCATGATCTGGCATGGATGTAACAATCTCACCATTGATATGAAATCCACCCTGGCTTTTGACAGGTCTCAAAGAAAAAGGGTGGATTGGGCGTATCTCAAGAAGTTATGATGATTAGACACATTTTAGCAAAATAGGGTAATATGATTACAGAAAGTGGTGCCTTTCCCAAGATTACTAATTGCAGACATGATTTAATCTCTGTTTGTTTCAAAGTTTCCTTTTCTTTCAACCTTTGGTTTTTCTCTTCTTATGCTACTGTCATTGTTAGCTCTGAGATCATGGGTGGTGGGCTTAATCTAAGGGAATCGAAGGATTGTGTGAAATGGAAAAAAATGCCAGAGGTCTGGGAAATTCTCACTAAGGGGGGTCTTACTACCTATATGGAATGGTTGCATGGGACTAAAGAAAGTGCTACGAAAATGTTTGTAGAGTCTTGGAAAGATGGGGTGGTTACTATAGCTGGTCTCACTATGAATATCACTGAGGAAATCATTGTGAAGGTGTCCGGGATTAGCCTCAAGGGCATCAAATTTTATAGAGACAAGAAAATTTTGCAAAAGGCCATCCGATGCTTCCCCAAAAGAAAGGATGAAGGAAAGAGTTTGGTGAAAGATTCAAGTGGATGCTATGATGTTGCCGTGTTCAAGGAAATCTGGGTGATGGTTACGATGGCGATAATGGAGTATGTTACCTTGGTCGACAGGTTTAAATGCACCCATTCCTACCATTTTGTGTTTCTCTATCATTTTCATCATAAGATTAGGGTGTCTTTGCCTTACTATATCCTTCAGTCCCTCCACCTTAGTATTTCCCAGCATAGAAAGAAAGAGAAGAAACCCATTTTGCATGAAGGGCTTATTCTTTTAATTGTAGAACATATTAAGAAGATTTCTATCTCTAGCCCTATTATTTCTTCGCCCAAAACCTCTGGCTCAGCTAAGAAATGTATTAGGGAGATGATTTTTAAAGAGGAGAGTCCTTCAAGAAAAAATTTAAGAAAGGAAAAGGATGCTGGTATGGAACCTGATACCATTGCTGATAGTGCAGACAGGTATGAGGACATGACTAATTCGATCAAGGAAGATAGTGATGCTTCAACTTCGGTTGAGAATACGGCTTCTAGGGATAATGAAAACACAAAGGAAGAGGCTACTGGTACTATGGAGGTGGGGAATACCTCTGGGATCAAGAATAATAATGAGGAAGACAAGAAAGAGGAGGATGTTGGTGGTCAATAGGTCCCCATCTTGGTGGAGTATGATAGTTTAGAAGAACATGACGTGCCCATCTCCCCTAAGCTGGAGGTGATAATGGAGGTCTGTTCAGATATCCAAAAGGATGCCCCTGATGTAGAGAAGATTTCCCCTGAAGCGGAGATGGATTCCCCTAGTGTGGAGAAAGTTAATGTCCCTGCCAATTCTTAGAACATTCCCTTTACCAAAACTGTGGATATGCAGGATCAAAATGTTCAACTGCTAAAAGAAGATGTGGATGATAAAATTGACCCTCCCTTTGGGGTTCTCCAGACTACTAAGGTGACTTCTATGTATTCATTTCATTTATTGAAATGGCTATTTTTAGGAAATAAAGAATTTGAATTTAAAATGTCATTCTATTTCTGCTAAGGTTGATTCCTTGCAGGAAAGGTTGGACTCTGGTTTGAATACTTTAGATGGAAACATGAAAAATGATAGGGATAAGAAGGTGCATGAAATGCAAGTTAGAATGGATATGCTGGAGAATGCCATGAAGAAACATATGCAGGATAATAATCTGTTCATGGGTTCTGGCATGGACTATTTTCTAACCATCAAAGCAGAGCTGGATGCTAGCTCCCCCAGCAAGAAACCTAAGGAAGATAATGAGGACATGGAAGAGGAGGGCTCGGGTAAACATACCAGGTCTACGAAAAGGAGAAAGATCCAAGAAAGAATCCAGGGGCTTTCTGACTTCAATGCTGCCATAAAGAAGATCTCTAAGGTGAAGAAGGAAGTGGATGAAACTTGCAAAGAGTTTGTTTAGTGCTCTGGGTTCCTGTTGCTGGCCTTTTTTTGGTTCTCTCTGGTTGTTACTTTTTTGTTGGTGTTTGGTTTTTAGGGTTTATTCTGCTAGTTTTGGTTCTGGAAAATTGGGTCCTAGTCCTATTCCTCTTTAGTATGCTTAAAGTTAAAATTTTTATTCTCTAACTTGTACGGGGTTTCGGGTCCCCTTTAAAACCTATTTTTTCCTGCAATAAAAAACATAAACCTGCAAAAAAATTCATTAAAAAATTCCAAACAATTTGAAAGATATGACCAAATTTCATGTCGGGCTCACCATTTTGTAATTATGTAACAAGGATCAATAGAAAACTTGCAATAAATAAGATATCTCAACCACAAAGAGATTTATTAGTGCAATTAGTATTCCCAATCATCAAGAAAGAATACAAGATAAATAATAAGCGTAAACATCATACATAACAAAATCAATTTAAGAACATGAATATGCAAACCATATGAAATCCTTCGTTGGTGTTCTCCTTCTCATGCAATGCGGGCTCTTAGAATTGAGCTCAATATTACACCACCATAAGAATTCAAAGCAATTGTGGTTTTTTGAAATATGAAAAAAGGCTCTCTATTTATAAGATTTTAGGGGTTTCAACCAAGAATCCATGATTGAAAGGTTGATTAACTATGATTGAGGAGTTAAACTCAGAGTGAGTAGGAGTTCAAATTTGCTTGACTGCCTTGATTAGGGGATTGATTGATCTATCAACAAATAGATTGGAGAGATGACTTGAATGGACTCACGAGATAACATAATAGACTGGTGAGTTAACTGATTGTATGGAGAAGTCAATTGGTTGCATGGAGGAGTCAACTAATTGCATGGATTATAAGATTGAATTGATTGCAGACTTTAAATAATTATTAATGGAGGAATTAACAATGCCGATTGAGTAGTTAGGAGAGGGAATTGTGGAGTGAACTCAAAGTCAGTATGAGTTATCTTTGGAGAAATAAATCACGATTAATTAAATAAAAGAATTATTTGCTTGCACATGTGACAATTGATAAATAAATAAATAATATTTATTTATGAGATAAGAATAATTAATTTAATTATATAAATATAATTCATTTAATTATGATAGGGATTTTGATTTAATTATTACATAAATACAATAATTAGAAAGAGGGAATATTAATTAAATATGGCTATTTAATTAATTGAATGACATAAGGAATAATTAAATAATGTTTAATTATTTATTTACTTTATAGATTAACAATATCAAATTTCCACAATCCATTAATAATACTAAGTTTTTGGATTCGATTGTTTGTGTTTTTTTAGCATCAACGGTTCAGATCACACTCTGTGATCCATCATCAGGATGAGAAAGTGAAAGAATGGAAAGTAAATATGCAGACTCAGCCTCTCACAAGAGAAATAAGAAGGGAAGGGGAAGAGCCAACATGCTAACCAATGAAGAAAAGAAAAGTAAAAAAGAGGCAACCAGAGGAAAAGAAATAAAGAAAAGGAAAAAAAAGAAAACGCAAGAGGGGGGAAAAACTAAGGGGACAACCCAGAGATAAAAAGGAAACCAAAAACATAAAAAATCAACTAAAGACACAAAATAAATAACCCAACAAATCTATGCTATACTAAAAACCTACAAATAAAATAAAGTAAAAGAAACAAAAAATAACAAGGACACCAAAAAGA
>BSBK01012044.1:0-62500 GCA_027943335.1 Chamaecyparis obtusa
AAGTGATAATCATTTGGAAGTCGTCACTTCTTTATGATTAACATAGGGGATTAGGCCCATTAGAAACATCCAAGATTCATTAGTATAATAATAAATTATATCAAGTTTACCTTAGAAGTGTTTCTCCTCCAATAGTGAACTCCCTCTCAATCAACATGATCAAGATTGTGAGATGTTGACTAAACCATTTGCTCCATCTGCTCCTTGCATTCATCAACCTGTTGACCTCTTTTCTTTATAACAAATGTGGCATCAGTGAGGGTTACATTACAGAAATGGTGGAAGGGTTCTCACAGAAATTTCATTCGAAGAGAAGGAATTCAAATGAAATTGAGGCGATTAAGCAAGGACAGTGATGCATCACCTCCTCAATTTCATCCTCTATTCTCAAATCCCTTTTTGTCAAGCACAACGCTCAAACTTTGAACCATTCACAACAATCTGTAGAGATTTGTGAAGAGGCTCTTGGGGATTTTACTGCAACATTTCCCTTGACATGGATTCACTTGCCATTTCTTGTCTTGTATGCAATCTCTATGAACAATGCTCTTGCAATTCTTCAGGTTTGGTGCAACTTCTTAGAGAGCCCATATGCACAACACTCTTTCCAAGGATAATTACAGAGACATTATTGGATAAAGTGAAGAATTGGCAAAGTGACATCATATACAACATTGATCTGAGGCAAAGATATAGGAGTAAGGTCATGGAGGTAGGGGCAGTTCCTTTTTTGATGGAGATGCTTGTAGAAATAATTGCAGCTATAATTTCTGATAATTCAGATTGAACCCTGAACCCTAGCCATTCATTCTTTTTGATAGCTTCATTATGGTTCTATATTGATAGGCTAGCATGAATGTTGAAGCTCTCACTGCTAGGCATCTTGTATTTCCATCATGTTAGAGGCCCCATCGCTGCCTTCGCATTGTATGAGGTTCGCTGTAATATTCAGATTGGAATCACTGCCTTACATTTTCATCTTTGCCCTTGTTTGCTCGATGTCTTGTATGATAGTAGATGCATTTGTTTACTGACCAGCATATATTTGATTTCTACTCCGTGTTTATAGCCGTTGTGATACTTGGCATTTGAGTTGCATATTTCATTATCACTGATATACACGGTGTTGTGATACTATGTTTCTATGCCAAGGTCTTTCCTTCAAGCAGTTAAGCTTCTATAGAAGGAACTTAGCTCTGATACCATGTTAAATAAATTGAGATCAGAAGATAAGATATAAACTAAATTTATGTAGTAGATTTCAATTGTCTTGGTGATTGATTGAATCTACATATTTGAATCTCTATATATATTAACTAGCAAATGTGAACAAGAAGAGACATGACTGTTCACATGACAATGATGTGACTGTTCATAACAATAATCAGTTTATTTTAATGTAAATCGCATTAGTTGCTTTGATATAATATAGTCACTTATCGTGACTATTATGTATTAACAGTCACGATAGTATCGTGACTGTTAATACATAACAGTCACAATACATCGTAGGACAACCTAACGATAACGTCCAAGACACCTGATATATGGTCACCCAATAGTAATTGGTATTCAATATATTTGTTAATAATACTCACCTGATAGTGCATAGTCAATTCATTTAATGAATCATTATATTAATTCAATCATAACTACTATATATATTAGTATATATAGATATAATAATAATGATAATATATTTTAATATATATGTATATAATAATAATATTAATATTATTATTATCTACATGTAATATATATATATATATATATATATATATATATATATATATATATATATATATATATATATATATATATATATATATATATATATATATATATATATATATATATATATATATATATATATATATATATATATATATATATATATATATATATATATATATATCTATATATATATATCATAATAATTCTTTTATCTGATCAAAGCTATATCTATTAACAACTAATAGGTCTTAAGGGGCCATATTACTCATAGTAGGTCTAATGTTGTCTTAAGGGGTCATATAATCTATCATAGGTCCTAATAGGTACAATTAGGTCATAATAGTTTTAATTAGGTCCTAATAGGTCTAATTGGGTCTAATTAGGTGCTAATAGGTCTTAATGGGTCATATCTCATAATGGGTCTAATAGGGTCTTAAGGGGTCGGATAACCTATCATAGGTTGTAATAGGTCTAACTAGGTCATAATAGATTTAATTGGGTATAAGGGTAAGTGCACAAAGATGGGGGACCAAAAAGATGCCACTTTTCTTTTTGGCCCCCCATCACCCATAGTGCGCACGCACTAAAGGGCATGTGCCCTATACGGCGCACGCCCTATGGCTTGGGCAATGCAAACCTAAGGGCATGCGCCAAATAGGGTGCACGCCCTTTGTAAAATCTCAAAATTTTCAACCCCTGTGCCCTATGAAAATCCTAAATTTACATAGGGTGTGCACCCTATAGGGCGTACGCCCTATGTAAGATATAGATTTATATAGTGAGAGAGAGAGAGGGGGGGTAATTTACACAAAGAGGGGTGGGGGGGTAATTGATAATTTTAATTTCTTATACTTTAAGTTATATTTGTATAAATTATAAAATATAATGCTTTTAGGATGTTTGGGATAGGTTCCAGCTTCATAGGAGTTAACATGCAGATTCTAGATTTGAAAAATTCTAGACTTACCAAAATTTTAGGATTTAGCAAGGCTTCTGCAGGGTTATATCCCAAAATCCATCATGGATTTCTAAGGTCAAACTAAAGCTAGCAAAAGGATTCCCAAAGGGTTTTAACTCATTTTATCACAAATCACTCAATTTTGACCCCATCTCTATGATACACTAAGCTTAGCTCTCACCCAAATCTCTCTCTCTCTCTCTCTCTCTATATATATATATATATATATATATATATATATATATATATATATATATATATATATATATATATATATATATATATATATATATATATCACCATCTCTCTCTCTCTCTCTCTCTCTCTCTCTCTCTCTCTCTCTTCTCACATTACCCTCTCTCTCTCTCTCTTTCTCTCTCTCCCTTATCTCTCTCTCTCACTCACTCTCTCACTCTCTCACTCTAGAGAGAGAGAGAGAGAGAGAGGGAGAGACAGAGACAGAGAGAGAGAGAGATAGAGAGAGGCTAAGTCTATTGTAGAGATGGTGTCAAAACCAAGTGATTTGTGATAAAAATGAGTTAAACCCCTTTGGGAATCCTTTTTCCAGCTTCAGTTTGACCTTAGAAGTCCATGATGGATTGTGGGAGGTAACCGTGTTGAAGCCTTGCTGAATCCTGAAATTTGGCTAAGTCTGGAATTTTTCAAATCTAGAATCTGCATGTGAACTCCTATGATGTTGGAACCTATCCCAAACATCCTAAAAACATTATATTTTATAATTTATACAAATATAACTTAAATTATAAGAAATTAAAATTATCAAACTTATACTTAAATGTTATATTTGTATAAATTACCCCCCCCTCTCTTTGTATAAATTACCCCCCTCCTCTCTCTCTCACTATATAAATATGTATCTTACATAGGGTGCACGCCGTATTTGGTGCATGCCTTATGTAAATTTATGGTTTTTTACATAGGGCGCACGCCCTATAGGGCGTGCGCACTTTGTAAAGGATTTGAATTTACCAATCCTAAGGGTTGGATTTGCCTTGGAGATCCAACCCAAAGGCTTTGATGATTGTAATAGGCCTGAGACGTGTTTTTCAGCAAACATACAAAAAATGACATCTTTTTTTGTGTGCTCCTCGTCAGGTTTACTCGTGGTTCATGAGCATAAAAATTAGATGAGGTGATATTGAAGATCTCTCTGTTAGCTATCTAAGCATATAATTTATTTTGAATTCTGATTATGTTAAGTTTTTCAACTCTAATTTCTTTTGTGTGTATGTCTATTTTTTATAAAAAACCAACATGCAGTATTTTGGGCATAGATTTTGGCTCATTCATCGAATTTTGCAATAAGTTACATTTTTAGAAACTAGACTCCATTCTACACACTTTAAAAATAGGAAAATTAAATTTTTGATTAGTTTAAAATGATTTCTAGGGGGAGCACACAAAAATTTCATGTTTTCAGGATGTGTGCACTTCATAAATTCATAAAAAATTATACGTTCATAAAAAAATTACCAAAAAAATCTTGGATAAACTACGTGGTGTTAACTAACTTCTCACTAGAGAGATTAAAAAAATTCAAAAATTTTTTTAACATTTTAGGGGGAGCACACCAGACGCTATGTTATGTTTTTGGACCAAAAATAGGACCACTTTTTTGTGCTCCCCCTTTTTGAGGGCCTTAATCTACACCATTTTCAAAATAAGTTAGTAGTTTAGGAACTAGATTCAGAGTATTACAACTGTTGTTTTTGTCGCATCTTAAAATTTTGTGTCTAACTATGATCAATTTCTTGTTGAAGTTCAGAGTTTGCGGATTTTAGGAAAAAAGTGGCATCTTATACCCCCTTTTTGGTCCCCCATCTTTGTGCACTTACCCATAATTAGGTCCTAATAGGTCTAATTCAGTCTAATTAAGTCCTAATAGGTATAATTAGGTCTAATTCCATGTTAATAGGTCTTAAGGGGACATATTACTAATAGGGGGTCTAATGGGATCTTAAGGGGTTATATAACCTATCATAGGTCATAATAGGTCTAATTAAGGTCATAATAAGTTTAATTGGGTATAATTAGGTCCTAATAGGTCTAATTGGGTCTAAATAGGTCCTAATAGGTCTAATTGGATCTAATTGGGTCCTAATAGCTCTAATTGGGTCTAATTGGGTCTAATTAGGTCCTAATAGGTCAAATTAGGTCTAATTAGGTGCTAATAGGTTTGAATAAGTCATATTACTAATAGTGGATCTAATGGGCTCTTAAGGAGTCATATAACCTATCACAGGTCCTAACAGGTCTAATTAGGTCATAATAGATTTAATTGGGTATAATTAGGTCCTAATAGGTCTAATTGGGTCTAATTAGGTCCTAATAGGTCTAATTGGGTCCTAATAGGTCTAATTGGATCTAATTAGGTGCTAATAGGTCTTATGGGGTAATATTACTCATAGTGTGTCTAATGGGGCTTAAGGCATCAAATAACCTATCATAGGTCCTAATAGGTCTAATTAGGTTGTAATAGGTTTAATTGGGTATAATTAGGTCCTAATAGGTGTAATTGGGTCTAATTAGGCATTAATAGGTCTTAAGGGGTCATGTTACTCATAGTGGGTCTAATGGGGTCATATAACCTATCATAGGTCCTAATATGTCTAATTAGGTCATAATATGATTGATTGGGTATAATTAAGTCATGGTAGGTCTAATTGGGTCTAATTATGTCCTAATAGGTCTAATTGGTTCTAATTAGGTGCTACTAGGTCTTAAGGTGTCATATTACTCATAGTGGGTATAAGGGGTCATATAACCTATCATAGGTCCTAATAGGTCTAATTAGCTCTAATTAGCTCTAACTAGTTCCTAATAGGTTTTATGGGTCTATTTATGTGCCGATACGTCTAATTGGGTCTAATTAGGTCCTAATATGTTTTAAGGGGTCATATTACCTTTCATAGGTCCTAATACACCTAGATAACTAGGTATAATTAGTTTTTAATAGGTCTAATTGTGTCTAATTAGGTCTAATTAGGTCAAGAAATAGGTATAATTGTGTCTTAAGAGATCATATTAAGCATGTTGGGTCTAATTAGCTCTTAAGGGGTCATAGTACGAGCATATTAGGTGTTAATTAGTCTAATTAGATCTAGTTACACCTAGAAGGGGTCCTATTAAGTTTGTAAATAGGCCCCTAATTACGTACTATTACTATTCAATATTAGTTCTTATTACTCAGATTAGGTCATATTACTGACATGTATTAGGTACATTAATTAGTATAATTAGGTCTTGTTAGGTCTTATTAGGGGTTAATTAGTCTAATTAGGTCTTAGGGGTGATATTATCCATATTAGACCTCATAATAGGTCTAATTATGCCTAAGGAGTCCTATTGCTCATATTAGGTGTACTAGTAGGTCCTATTACTCATATTAGGTGTTAATTATTATTATTACACATCTAATTAGGTCCTAAATTACTTATGTTAATTAGTCAAGTATTAGGTCTTAAGGGGTACTCTTACGTCTTATTACTAAATTTAAGAAATTGGGTCATAATAGGTCAACTATTATATCTAATTAGGTCTTAATGGGTCCTATTACTCATATTAGGTATACTTAGGACTAGTTACATGTCTTATTAGGTGTCAATTAGTGTTATTAGGTCTAACTAGATCTAATTACATCTGAGGCCCATCCTATCAATGATATTAGGTCCTAATTTGGGTTGTATTACTCATATTAGGTCCTAATAGGTTGAACATTAGGTCTTAAGGAGTCATAATACTCACATTAGGTCTAATTAGGTATATAATTATGTCTTCTATGTCTTATCTAGGTCTTATTAGGTCTAACTAGTCTTATTAAGTCTAGTTAGGTCATCTTTATCAAAGTAGGTCTAATTAGGTATTGCAATATCATGCTTACATGTTTCATTAAGACAAGTCCTAAGCATCAACTTAAAATATCTAGAGAGAGAGACATATCTTGTTTCCTATGATAATATTCTTTCTTGTGCTTCTTCACATAGTCTTTGTCCAATCTCTTCTGAATAATGTCATGTACTCTTATTTAGCATTCTTTTTTTATTTCCCATCACTTCGCAAAGTTGTTCCACTAAATTTTGACAAAATTAAAAAAAATAAACAATTTCAAAAGTCTTCTTTGTCCAAAATGTAAATTATTTTGCAGATATTGAATTTTCAAGATGAGAAATGCAAGAATTTTGTGTGACCTCTATAGTAATGAGAACAAACAATAACAAGAAAGAGAGATGAATACTCAAGCACTAAACCTATAGTAAAGACTACATAGGTAAATGAAGATGTGCAAGTAATGTTCCTACAACTCATTCAAATACAATTACAATAAAGGAGAGAAAATTTCCTTGTTTGAAAGATTATAGAGGTCACATGAAATTCTTCTTGCATATATTCAATATAAAAAAAGTGTTGTATTGCAATGTAGTTTTTTTTATTTTTTATATTTGGCATAACTTGATTATAAAATTCAAGAAAGTTTTAGATGAATTGTAATATGATATTCATTTGTTCTGATTTATCTTGATATATGAAAATAGTTGTGAAGGTTGGGGGTTCAATGTTACCTCATTATCAACTTCTCTCAATGAAACAAATCATATTTATGTCAATGAGATTGAGTGATTTTTTAACTGGTTCAGCTAGTCAATGAAATTAATTATGTTTATGGCCCAATGGAATAGAGTGAATTTTTATTAGTTGTACTTGTATTATTATATATATTCATTAATGTTTTGTCTATCTTAATTAAATTTGAAACATTGCCCATGGAAATAGATCAATCAATAACTTTCAAGTGTTTGTTAGTTAAAGGTTAACGACTCAATATTTGGTGTATTTTATTCAAAGTAGATAAGTTGATATAGGTGCTAGTTTGAATAAGAAAATATGTTATGACATGGTGTTGGCGTGAAACTTGGACATTTAATTGTATTAGAGATAATGAAAAATTTTCATGGAATGATGGTGCTAAATATTTAAATAGGTAAATTTTTTACTGTAGTGGAGTCTTATGTTGGAAAAAGAAGTTAACTAGTTTGGTTATATGTTGTTATATTTAGAAGAAAGATAGCTTCTTAATGTTTTTGTGATAGTATCTATTAGAATAACTCAGAGGGAAAGTGAATCAGTTAGATCAGTTATCCCACAGTCCCAAATACAAAGATGTAACTCTCAAAACAATTTCAATAAATTCTGCAGCTCAGTAACATAAACTATTAAACTGTTTGTTCCTTTTACTGATTACCAGTTAATTAACTCATTGTGATTACCAACCAAATCAAATATGCAGTATGTAAAGTATGACAATAAAAAATTCATCACGGGAACACATAACACAATGATTTAACATGGAAACCTTGTAAAGGGAAAAACCACCTGGGATCAGTAACCCAAAATAATTTTCACTCTTCTGAAGTGAGCTCAGTGAAGATCCAACCCTGTTAAGGGTTACAAACACATTGTTAGGTGTGACCTTGTTAGAGGATTTAATACTACAAGTTATCTTTCAACCAACATTCACTATGGGGTCAATAAGATAACAATGTACATTCCTTGAATGACATAGGGGCATAACATAAGACGGTTAAGTCCACTCGGTTAGGATATTTTTTGTATCAATGGTTAAACTGAAACAATAGTTGATTTGATTACAATAAAACTCAATTTGTAGATATTCAGATCTATTCTAAGCCCATACAAATCCTCTGATCAATATTTCAATTCACTTCCTTAACTTACTTTCACTCCGTAATAGCTATCTGATGCTCGGGATTATTATGTAGTTTGGTTCTCCTTCAACCAGTCTTCTCAGGCATGCATGAAACTATATTCATGCGAAATCTCTGCAGTCTTCTTTCTTTTGGCATGTTTCAATAAAGAAACTCATGTCTCTTATATAGACAGATAAACCATTTTCATATCAACCATCAAATTTTTTCACTTATTATTCTTCATTGATTTTACCTCTTAAACCTTCCTCCATAGTCATGTCAATAACACATTTCAATTCCATCCTTTAGATCTTCTTTGAATTTTGTCAGTCGTAGATCTCATAACAAACTTTATCCTCAATCTCGAAATCATAACAATTTCTAGCTCATCATTTTATGTCAGCTAAACTTAGAATTTATTACTTTCATCCATACTCGGTTAACAAAGAAATGCATCAGTGAATACAAGCTTAGTTAATATTGTTGCTTGGTATACACTACACTGGCTTGATGTATACTGAAGTCTTCATTTAAAAACCACATTGTCTTGTACATTTTTTCTTCCTTCTTCATAATAGATTAATGCAACATAATCAAGTCAACAATATTAGATCATAGACTCATCAATAAGTTACCCAAAGTATTCCTTATCCTCATCTATCATATCCATGTTTCTCCATGTAGACATCTTAGTTCTTCATCTTTTCTCTCTCTTTAAAAATGTTTAGATGTTTGTAAGTAACATGATAAGTACTGTCAAAACTAGTTGACATCAATGACAATATAATGACTAATTTAATTATCTTAGATATCATTTTAGTAACTCGGTGATCTCTAGAATCACTAATCTTCAAGTCATTTAGGTTTTCAATAAGTTGTAGTTCATCAATCTCTCCCTTTGGCATTCATGGGAACACAAGCAATATGAAATATGTCATACACATACCAAACATGTATTCCACAACTATGTAAGTAAATTCTATAGCTTGGTAAGCTCTCCCTTAGCTTGATATTTAATATGTTTAATCACTACATTACATAATAGCATTACCAGTGCAGACTCTCCTTTGTGGATTTAATCTTTTTAGCTCTCAGACTCCTTCTATTCTTATCAACAAATATTCAAATCTCTCCCTTTCTCTATGTTCTCAGTAACTATTTGTTCATATTCATTCTTTATTTTTCTCTCTACTGTTCATTCTACTATCTCTCCACTATTTATCTCTCCCTTTGACAACAATGCCAAAGAAAAACGTAAAACATACAGCTCTACAATAGCCAAGTAACTCTCTGATGTTTGGTGTAGAAAATGTATCTTTGTATACTGATATGCAAATTCTCTGTTCTAGCTTCTTAAATCTTTCACAACCTTAGACATAACCCAAAGTGTGAGCTATGTTGCATCAACCTGATTGATCTTCTAATAAGAATAGGCTGATGCAACCTCTAGATCACATTAGTAACCGGTAGATAGGGGACGGACCCCAAGTCTAGTCCTCAAGTATTCAAAAGTGTCCTTTGGTAGAGGCTTGGTAAAAATATCAGCAAGTTGCTCCTTTGATGTAACATATTCCAGTTTGACTTGCTTCTCATGTACTTTTTCTCTTAAGTAATGATACTTAATTGATATATGCTTTGTCTTTGAATGCATTACAAGATTCTTAGAAATGTTTATAACACTAGTGTTGTCACAATACATAATCATTGGCTCAGTGATTACCTCATTCATCCCTTCCAACACTTGTTTGATGTAAGAAATGTTTGAACAGTTTGTAGCAGCAACAACATACTCTGCTTCAATAGTAGACTAAGAAATACGAGGTTGTTTCTTACTTGTCCAAGTTGCAAGTCTTTCACCAAAGAAAAATGCCCCTCTAGTTGTGCTCTTTCTGTCATCTATATTTACAGTCCAATTTGCGTCAGTGTAAACTCTTAGTTTAAATTTGCCTGCCTTAGGATACCATAAACCATAATCCTCTATTTTCTTTAGGTATCTTGAGATTCTTTTCACTACAACCATATTTGAATCCTTTGGATTGGTAGAAAATCTAGCCACAATCCCCACTGCATGTGCAATATTAGGCCTATTGTGTACTACATACATCAATTTACCAATCATAGATCGGTACAATGTTTTATTTACCTCTGTAGATTCATCATCTTTTCTCAATTTGCAGCCTGTAACCATCGATGTTCCTACTGGTTCAGCATCTTCCATGCCAAATGTTCTCAATAATTCCTTAATGTAATTTGATTGTGTGATGAAAATTTCATCATTCTCTAGAATAACCTGTAAGCCTAGAAATAATTTAATCTCTCCAAACATTGACATTTCAAATTCCTTTTTCATCTCATCAGCAAAAGATTTAGAAATATGATCTTGTCCTCCAAAGATTATATCATCCACAAATATTTCAGCAATCAAAATAGCATCATCAGAATCTCCTTTCATGTACAAATTGTTGTTTTCACTAGTTCTTACATAAACAATACTTAAAAGACAAGTATGTAACATTTCATACCATGCTCTCGATGCCTGCTTCAATCCATATAAAGCTTTATGCAGTCTACATACCATGTCTTTCTGATTCAGATTAACAAACCCTTATGGTTGTTCTATGTAGACCCCCTATTCTAGTATTCCATTCAGAAAAGCCAACTTAACATCCATTTGATATAGCTTAAATTTCAAATGTGCATCATATGCAAGTAACATGCAGACTCATTCTAGTCTAGCACTAGGTGCAAAAGTTTCACCATAATCAATACCTTCTTCTTGTGCATAGCCCTTGCAAACAAGTCTAGCTTTATTCCTTGTAACCTCTCCATTCTCATTCATTTTATTTCTAAAAATCCATTTAGTACCAATAACATTTTTACCTTTTGGCCTAGGTACTAAAGTCCATGTCTTATTTTTCTCAATTTGTTTAATCTCTTCATTCATAGCATTGATCCATTCATCATTCTCAAGTGCAACCTTAACATTCTTAGGTTCAAACTCACAAACTAGGCATACATTTGGTGTTAACTTAATTCTTGTCATCATGCCTACTTTCTTATCTCCATTGATTTGATTCTCAAGATGATGTCTTCTAAAAAATCTTTCTAGCACTTGATATCTTATTTGTTCTTCATTCTGTTCAGGTTCATTTCCTTTCTCGAAAACTTCTTCCTGATCCTCGGTTTCCCTTTGTTGTTCCTCGGTGTTATTTTCCTAATGCTCGGTTGACTCAGCCTGTGGCTTCGGTAGGTACTCTGGATATTCAACATAAACAAATCTACCATAGTCTTCTGGCTCCTTATTTCTTTCTTCATCATTTTTATTAGCAAATTCATCAACTCTAACATTAGTACTTTCAATCATCTTATTAGTAACCTTATTCAAACACTTGTAAGCTTTACTTTTAGTAGAATATCCAAGGAATATTCCCTCATCACCTTTAGAGTCAAATTTCCCATTCCTATCATCTTTCAGAATAAAACATTTGCTACCAAAAATTGTGAAGTAACTTACAATCGGTATGTATTCAAACCATAACTCATAGGGTGTCTTGTTTGTATCCTTTTCTAGTTGAACTCGGTTTAGGACATATATAGTTGTGCTAACTACCTCTCTCCAATATACTTGTGCAACATTATTTTCTATCATCAGTGTTCTAGCACAATCAACAATAGATCTATTTGTCCTTTTAGTAATCCCATTCTGCTACGATGTTCTAGGTGTAGAAACATGTCTTTTGATGCCATGCTCATTAAAATGGTTAGTGAATTCATCAGAAATAAACTCACCACCTCTATCAGAACTCAAGCATTTCAGTTCTTTTCTAGTTTCTTTTTCTACTTTAGACTTGTACCATTTAAACATTTTAAATGCCTCAGATTTCTCCTTTAAAAACATGACAGTCATCAATCTAGTATAATCATCAACAAATAGAATAAAGTATCTATCACCATAGTAGCTCTGAGTTCTCATGGGGCAACATAGGTCAGTGTGAACTAACTCCAAGATTCTTTTTGTTGAATAGTCTTTACTTTTAAAAATGGATTTTGTCAGCTTCCCTTTCTGACATTGATGACACATAACATGATCAGGTTTTGTTAGGCTAGGCAATCCTCTAATTTTTCTCTTTTTCTATTGATCTTAATCATGTTATCAAAATTTACATGACATAACCTCTTATGCCATAACCATGCATCCTCATTTTTCACAAGTAAACAAGAAGTCTTGGCATTGTCAAGATAAAATAAGTTACCTTTTGATTGTCCTCTTGTTCTGACAAGCTTTCCACTTTCATCAAAGATTCTCACCTTCTTGCTTTCAAATGTCACTCAGTGACTTGATTTGTTAAGTTGTGCCACACTTAGCAAATTGTAATTCAGTCCTTTTACCCAATAACTATTATCACATTTGATTCTATCATGTATCAATAAAGATCATTTTCCTTTAACCATGTAAGGTGTGTCATTACCCATTTTTATTGATCCTCCATTATAATGCTCAAGATGATCAAACTTATCTTCATCACCAATCATGTGATGTGTACAACCACTATCACTGATCCAAGTATCATTTTTACTAACTTTAGAAATGAGTGCTGTTTCTACATACCTTTCCTCTTCCTCTAAATCATCTTTCATTGCAACAAACACCACCTCAACATCATCATTTGTGTTGGTGTCGGTGTCATTCTCTTCAGAAAAGTAACATACCTTTTTACCTTTATCTTTGTGATCTTGGTCGTCTCTATTGTACTGTCGATTATCTCTATTATTCCTTCTGCCATAGCTTCCACATCTGGATCTATCTCTTTCATTCTCATCTTCTTTCTTGTCCGGGCATCTAGCACCAATATGACCAACTTCTTTGCAATTAAAATAAGCTAAAGGTAATTTACCCTTATATCCACCTTTACCTTTAGGTAGTCTTTGGGCCATTAGTGCTTCTAGTTCATCAAGCTCATTATCGGTATTGCTATCACTTTCAATCCTTATATTGTGCTTACTACTAGATTTACCAATCTTAAGAGAAGACATAAAAGAAGACTCAACAGTTGGTACAACATTGTTATCATAATTGTTCATCTCAAAAGTGGTTAACTTTCCAATCAGACTATCAAGAGTAAGTGTGCTATTAGGTGGAGACCTCATTTCATGAATTGCAGATATTCTGATTGCATAGATAGGAAAAAGTATTCTCAAAATTTTACTTAACACAATATCCTCCTTAATGATACCACCAACTCCACGAATATCATTGACAACCTCTTTAATTCAGTTTGAGTACTGTACTACATTTTCTCCTTCCTTCATTTTCATATCATCAAATCTGCCTCTCAAGCTTTCAACTCTTTCTCTCATCGCATTTTCATCACCACCATGTACTAGGGCAAGTTTCTTCCACATTTCCTTTGAAGTAGTGTAATCCTTGATGTCTTGAAATTCAGCATCAATAAGAGTAGCAGTTATCTCTATCATAGTGATGTTGTGTTCATGTCGGTCTCTTAACTGATCAAGAGTCAAAGGACTAGGTGGTTGTAAATAGCCATTTTCCAGTAAAGGTATAGCAGATTCTCCAATTCCAGATAGATGATGTTTCATCTGACTTTTCCATGTACTAAAGTTGTCCTTGTTCAGCTTTGACACTTCCCTCAAGTATAAATCTTGTAATCTTTCTATTAAGTCCTTAAAACTTATGTCAAAGCAACTAGTTATCTCTGATACAAATTGTTAGAATAACTAAAAGCAGGGGTGAATCAATTAGATCAGTTATCCCATAGTCCCAAATACAAAGATGTAACTCTCAAAATAATTTCAATAAATTTTGCAACTTAGTAACATAAACTATTAAACTATTTGTGCCTTTACCTGATTACCGGTTAATTAACTCATTATAATTATTGACCAAATCAAATATGTAGTATGTAACTTATGACAATAAAACAATCATCACAGGAACACATAACACAATGATTTAATGTGGAAACCATGTAAAGGGAAAAACCACTTGGGACCAGTAACCCAAAATAATTTTCACTCTTTTGAAGTGAGCTCGGTGAAGAGCCAACACTATTAAAGGTTACAAACACACTGTTAGGTGTGACCTTGTTAGAGGATTTAAGACTAATAGTTATCTTTCAACCAGCATTACTATGGGGTCAATAAGATAACAATGTACATTCCTTGAATGACATAGGGGCATAACATAAGATAGTTAAGTCCACTCAGTTAGGATATTTTCTATATCAATGGTTAAACTAAAATAGTAGTTGATCTGATTACAATACAACTCAATTTGCAGATGTTTAGATCTATTCTAATCCCATACAAATCCTCTAATCAATATTTCAATTCGCTTCCTCAACTTACTTCCACTCCGTAATAGCTCTCTAATGCTTGATATTGTTTTGCAGTTTAGTTCTCCTTCAAGTAGTATGATCAGGCATGCATGAAACTATATTCATGTGAAATCCCTGTAGTCTTCTTTCTTCTAGCATGTTTCAATAAAGAAACTCATATCTCTTATATAGACAGATAAACCATTTTCATATCAACCATCAGATTTTTCTGCTTATTCTTTTTTGTTTATTTTTCCTCTTAAACCTTCCTTGGTAGTTGTGTCAATAACACATTTCATTTCCATCCTTTAGATCTTCTCCAAATTTTGTCAGTCATGGATCTCATAACAAACTTTATCCTCAATCTCGAAATCATAACAATTTCCAGCTCATCATTTTCTATCGGCTAAACTAAGAATTTAATATTTTCATCTATATTCAGTTAACAAAGAAATGCATCAGTAAATACAAGCTCATTCACTCGGTATACGCTACACTGGCTCGGTGTAAACTGAAGTCTTCATTTACCGACCACATTATCTTGTACATTTTTGCTTCCTTCTTCATAATAGATTAATGCAACATAATCAAGTCAACAATATGAGATCATAGACTCATCAATAAGTTACCAAAATTATTCATTATCCTCATCTATCATATCCATCTTTCTCCATGTAGATATCTCACTTCTTCATCATTTCTCTCTTTTTATAAATGTTTAGATGTTTGTAACTAACATGATAAGTACTGTCAAAACTAGTTGACATCAATGACAACATAATGACTAGTTTAATTATCTTACATATCATTTCAATAACTCGGTGATCTCTAATCACTAATCTTCAAGTCATTCAGGTATTCAATCATTTGTAGTTCGTTAGTATCCATTTAGGATGAACTTCTAAAATTTGTTTAGTAAATATATGCTTAAAATAAATATTATATTTTTAAAAATAAGTATAATTATTAATTAATTTTATCTAGCTATCGAAAGAGAGGATGTTGGAGTCCAATACTATTGAGAGTGGAGGTGAATCATTAGTATGACACATGCAATCCAAATTATAAATTTTGACTTTAATAAAATTCAAACAATATGAAAGTGAAACTGAATGGATAAAAATGAAAGTAAGACACACAAAAATATGACATGATAATTTGTCCTATGTAGAAATCCTTTGGGGAATAAATCCACTTGAATTGCTTCATTGTGTTATGTGAAATATCCTTATTATAGCGCCTCAATGACTACATATTTGTCTCACTAACTATTATATCTCATTGATAGTCTTTTTCAATCCGTCACTAGCAATATCTCAAATTACAATATCTTATTTTTGTATAGAGTTATAACATTTGTTCAAAGAATGGTTGTCAAAACTTAATAAAATGCATCATTCAATATATTTGATGTTTTATAATTAAACATGAATTATACTAAATCTTGATATAACTTCATTCTTTTACAAATATTGTTTCTTTTCATACAATGTGCACAATATAGTACACTTGGAATGAATATTTCATGTAAACCCACACTCTCTTTCTATGCACATCAATAACATTCTCAAAGTGATGCTTATATAATGATCCTTACACAAGAACTGAAAACCAATTTCCATGAAACTAATTATACACCTTATCAAACTAATTGTGTAAGTATCATAGAATTGTTCATAAGAGACTAAAGTAATCAATTTGTTCTAAATAAGTATGCATTATCTCCATCGAACACTCAATAAATAATTAACAAAAAAATCACCAAGTAAAACTGCCTTCAAGTAATTTTGTTTAGCTATCATGTAGTTGGGCTTAATAAATTTTTTTAGCGAATTCTTCAAGAAAAAACTCGACATAAATTCCCATATTGCACATTGACCCAACCTGGGGTTACAAATCATAAATACTATAGTGAACAAGATTCATGTATGAGCATGAGTTTATGTTTAATAGACTCAACCAACTTATGCAATAGGGGTTAGTATTAATATGCATTACGAATACTTTGAAACCCATGAACATGAGGAGTGAAACCCTTGAAGTTAGGGTTTAGATTAATAAACATGTAACACATGATATGTGATAGATCCAGACTGGGGTTTATATTTTTGCACTAAATAAAAACCCTTAACTAAATACAATGAAAGGCTTATAGTGTATAAAATAGACCTTACAAAACATATGAAGCACATATTCCAAATTTTCTAGAAAAGGTACTAACAAAGAAAAACCAACTCAGGTTAATAGACAAAGATCATCTTTACCAAATGAAAACAACCAAGAAAAATGTTCTTTGTTAACACAAATTAAACAAGCATGATTAGATTTTGAATATGATACAAAGATGAGAGACTTAGACAATAATTTTTTGAACTAGAAAATTGTAAACCAACCCACAGATTAAATATCTCTGACAACATTTTCAAACTCAAAAATTTAAAGAGGAATTTTGATAGAAGAATGCATGGAGAGAGGAAACTTGTTAAGAAAATCACAATATCCTGTATGAATTTCTCTTTAAAATCCAACTCAATATTTCAAGACATTTTGTCAATCCCCATTTAATCTGCAAACAGTCATTTATATCCTTGTATCAACTATTTCCTTCCATCTAAGGGCAACTAAACTCAATGGCGATGCCCTAGTCCCATTCGGGCTATGTCCTAGCTCTATGATCTGAGGGATTCTTTAAAAAAATGAAAATGCTTTCAATAAACAATGTGTTAAAACATAAGATTGTCGATAAAAAGGGCATGTTAATCAGTGCCAGTAAACTCAACTTAATGGGCTGACAACATAACATTAATACTAGTTTGATGCTTAATGTTGTACCAAATATTTCCTTCACACTTAAGCAATGTTGACCAAAAGCCTTGACAAAACCTTTGTAAAATATAGCCCCTTCTTAATTTCAAATGCCAAGTCATACTTAGTGATTACGAAATATAATGATAAATAGTGAAGTTGAATATAATGACCATGCCATTCAATTTTGGCATCATGTAAACTGATTGTGAACAAATTTGATCATGAATTTAATGTCAATTGTAATATGCATGTCATCAATCAATGTACATCAATGGAAAATGTCAAATGCTCATGCTATCATGAAAGTTATGTATCAAATTGCAAATCAAACTGATCAGTTCCACATATGTATAGTATGTAATCAATATCACTAACTAGAAGAATGCTCATCAAGAATATCACTAATTGAAAATATGATCATCATCAAATTACTCAAGTAGTATCACTAACTGCAAATATGATCATCATCAAAGTATATAATACATGAGTGAGTTAGTGTTGTGACATCAAGGGGAAAAACAAGATAGGAGCGACATAGGATTGGTTTGAAATGGGTTTCATTCAATTTAATTTTATAAATTTTCATGTAGATTGTTAGACCATTCAATATTTATTATTCTTTTACCTAATTACTATCATTATACATTATGTTTAATTATAATTGACATATATATTTTTATCTATGAACATTGAAAAAATGAAGCACACTAGTAATTTGTTGAAGTAGCATTAGATAAAGAAGAAATACAAGGAGGATATATAAAGGAACAATGCAAAAACCCAACAAAAATGAGAATGATAAGGAAATATATAAAAAATTAATATTTCTAATATGTATAGATTAATATAACAATCTAAAAAATTGTATATATAAAATAAATAAATATAGTTAAACTCATCCAGAATGCCTAGCTAAATCTTAAACCCAATAGAACTTTTATATCCACAAGTAGAGAAACACAAATAAAATGGTAAGACCCTCATTTAATACTTGAGGAATATGTTCTCTTGGACTCTTGTACAAATGTATAAGGTCATTTATTGTATGTGGGATGAAATTTATAAAATTAAATTTTCCATCTTTTGAACTAGATACGCTACAATTGAAAAAAAAAAGACTAATAAATGGTTTGGGTAGATTATTTAATGTTACATTTTGATGTACTACAATTTCATAAGAATGGTTTTTTTCCTTAACGAACACTGAACTCTACATTTAAAAAAAAACTTTCATATTCAAATGCATATTGTGATGCGGAGGCTAGGATAGACTAGCTAGTCTATGCCCCTAATCCTCTCTAGGATCCAAGTGTTCTCCTGACACCTCTGATGGTCTATAGGATTCCTTATCCCTCCAAGGATCCCCTGGCCTACCCTAACCTACCCACCAAGTTTAGCTATTTCATCTTCCAACATTACAAGCTTTGATCTCTAGCTACTATCCCCTACATAGGCTTATAAGGGTCTTTTGAGTTTCAACTCCTTTCCCAAGCTCCAATAGAGCATTTCATGAGTTCCAAGATGTTTTTAGGGAATTTTAAACCATTCCATTGCATTGTCTTGGTTGGGTCATCACCCGATTTGAGGGTTCCTTTGTGTTAGAGTTTTAGGTGACTCTACAACACCCCTAGGATCAAATGCAAGACCACGATAACTTCCACAAGATATTGGCAAGACAATTGCATTAAGATGGAAGAATGATATTAGTGATCATGGACATGATTAAAATGTACATAATAGGCCTCCTTATATAGGAAAGGAGATAAGAGACAATGATAAGGAGTTGATAAGATATCACCTATGCTAGGTGTAATCACATGTCCACCAAATGTGGATCATCCTCCATTATGCAATAAAGTATGTGCAATGGATTAGGATGATAATGTGATAAGAGCACGAAAGGTGGATCTCACACACAAAGAGGTATGTGATGACAACTATCACACCTAAAGTGGAAATTCTCCTACACCATGTGCTTAATAGATGTGCACACTCCTAGGTGTCTCAATCACAAACTACTATGCAATGCATTAACCTAAGTAAGATTAAGTAAAGTGTAATTAGGAATAATTAATTACACCAACACCCCCCCTTAAGTGCAACTTAGGGGAATGCACTTAAATTCACAATGCAAGATGGGTCCTGGCTACTAGGCCGTGCTAGGTACCCATGTACAAATGTAATACATGAAATGCATAACTCTCATAAAGTGGAGAAAGAGGGAAAACCTCATGGGAAAAACCCTCCCCCAAAAAGAGAGAAGAAAACAAGATGCATGGATGGAGTGCTCAACACCCCCCAAGAACTACATACATCATGTATATGCGAAGAAGTATCCCCCCATAAGAAGAATAGTTGTAGACATGATATCCCCCCCATAATGTAGAAGCTCCCATGTTGATGAAGAGTACCTACAAACAATAGATAAGCCAATGCTTACAAGAAACATGTCTCCCCTTAGGAAGAAATAGATACATCAAGTACAAATGTAGGAATGCTTCCCATTGTGGATAGCAAATAGGAAGTGGAATCCAAATGAAGTATGATGATGATGCCATGAACCAATCCATATCAAAATGAAAGAAGGAAGAAGGTCTCCAAATATGCATCTTTGAAGACTGAATAGGCCTCTCAAATCTCAAAGAATCTATCACATCAGGTGACAAACCAAGTGAAGAAGAAGAATCAAGAATGTCAATCTCCAAAGAATGTGAAGAAGTATCTCCAACTATGATGAAACTATCATCAAAGAGAAGAGAAACCCCCTCAAGTATGTCTCCCAAATCTGAAATATGAGACTCCACAAATAATGAACCAATATCTAGCAAGTAAGAATCCCAATCAGGAAGACAAATAGATATCTCTTGCAAAGAATCACTGGAATCACCAACAAGAGATGATTGTGTGATCTCAACTAGAGAAGTAGGAGCTACAGGAGGAGCCAATGGATCATCCTCACTCTCAATTGCTACAAATTATTCAATTGCATCTAAAGTATAATCATCATAGGGAATATTATATGCATCATCAAGAGGAATGAGGCAATCTGAAGCAAGATCATCTGGGAATGGAGGAACATGTGGATCACCAAAAATCTCCCAAATGATTGTCCAAATTATGTGTGGATATTGTTAGAGTTTTAGGTGACTCTACAACACCCCGAGGATCGAATGCAAGACCAAGATAACTTACACAAGAGATTGGAAAGACAATTGCATTAAGATGCAAGAATGATATTATTGATCATGGACATGATTAAAATGTACATAATAGGCCTCCTTATATAGGAAAGGAGATAAGAGAAAATGATAAGGAGTTGATAAGATATCACCTATGCTAGGTGTAATCACATGTCCACCAAATGTGGATCATCCTCCATTATGCAATAAATTATGTGCAATGGATTAGGATGATAATGTGATAAGAGCACGAAAGGTGGATCTCACACACAAAGAGGTATGTGATGACAACTATCACACCTAAAGTGGAAATTCTCCTACACCATGTTCTTAATAGATGTGCACACTCCTAGGTGTCTCAATCAAAAACTACTATGCAATGAATTAACCTAAGTAAGATTAAGTAAAGTGTAATTAGGAATAATTAATTACACCAACACTTTGCAAACTAGGGCTACAAGGAAGAGGCCTAATTAGCCCTCCTTTTGATTTTATAGGGAATTTGACACCCTTTCCTCAAAGATTCAACACACCTATTCTAAAGAACATCTGCTACTAATGACCCATTCTCAAGGATTTTTGGGGTCTCAGGCTTCCATCAGGTCGTACAGTACCTGTGCCAAAATTGAGGGTTTTAAGGGTTTCTTGGTCTCTTCGTTGTCCTAGTCTCCAACAACACCTCTCCAAGGCTATTCAAACCTTCTCCTTCACAAAACTACACCTTCAAACACCCTTCTTCACTTCCTAAAAAGGGAAATTCATGGAACTCATTCCTTTGCTCTTGAGAACACTTTGTCTGCTGACCACTCCTAGTCAGGCACTGCCAAGCTTGCCTAGGGCTTTGTGAAACACATGTCTGCACCTGCATCCTAGGCCCCTACTTGCACATATTTACAAGTTAGGGTCTGCACTACCTAATCCCAAAGCTCCATGGAGTTACCACGGTGGTGATAGGAGCTACAGGCCCTACTTCATCAGTCCCTTCAAGCTGAACAGTAGACTGTCAAAATTGTCAAGCTAAGAAAATACAAACTAAGAAATCAAAACCTAATCTAGATACTAATAAATGAAGTAAAACAAACACAATATAATCACACAAACATAAGATAACAATAGCAACACACTACTCCAACACTTCAAGCCATTACAATGACTATTAAACACTTTTCTTGCATACACAGTCTGTTGTTTCCGTATATTTTCTATACATACTGATTTCCGACCCTGATATTAGGGCTTTTCAAGTCTAATATGGCCTTCCCCTCAGGATTAGAGCCTAGTTAGGTTTAGGAACCTCCTTGGTGAGTTTAGTCTTTACCATAAGAAAAGTTGCTAAGCAACTTTTAGAGCAATTTTTCTTGCTCGAGCAACTTTTTTTCTCACTCCACTCCTAAGACCTTTTCAAGGTCTTTTACATGCTTGGATAATGAAAAAAACTCTCCTAACCTCTATATGAAGACTTATCAATTTCTAGAAAATAAGTGACCTCGGGATACCAACCTATCCTGAGTCACTGTATAGCCAAGTAAGGAATTACACAACAAAAACTAAGCCCTCTACTTAGGCCTAAACACACAAATGAGTCAAAAACTCTTATTGTACTTACAACCTTCAATAAAGAAGTGCTTTTCACAACCAAAATGATTGGTGGGAGCCCTTGGAAGGGTGCTCCTGCACCATACTCCCCCTTAGCACAAACTAAGGCACTTTGGGGTCAAGAAGAGCCAAATCAATACCAAACTTCTTGAACTGTCCTTCCTCAATCTAGGTGGCTTCAGATTCAGGCTAATCCTTCCATCTGATCAGGTGCTCCATGTAAACTTGATTCCTTGTAGTCTTCTTCACTCTGGATTCCAAAACCTTCTCTGCTTGGGCTGGCTTCTTCTTGGGCAATGCATTGGTGTCTATATCTTGTAGTACCTTTGGTGGAGCTATATCTTGCTAACTGATATCTCCCTTTTATCTGATCAGGTCTACAACATTAAACACCGGTGAGATGGCTAAGTCTGATGGCAAGTCCACTTTGTAGGCATTCTCTCCATATTTGGCTAGAATATTACATGGGCCTACTCTCCTCATTTGTAGCTTAGTGGACATGCCCTTCTACATCCTTGCTTTGCTAAGATGGACCATGACATAGTCCCCAATCTGAAACTGTACTTCTTTCCTCTTTTCGTCCACTTTAGCTTTGAGTAGACTCCAAAATAGACTTCTTCACTTGCTCTTGAACCTCCTTGATGGTTTGAGTGAAATCTTCAGCTTGTCCACTCTTCAACTCCATAGAATCTAAGTCTCTCAACTCACACACTCCTCTAGGGTGTCTTCCATACACTATCTCAAAAGGACTTCTTCCTGTTGTCCTATTTACATTGCCATTGTAAGCATATTCAGCCTGAGATATAACAAGATCCCAAGTCTGCCCATACTCCTTTGTCAAACACCTTAGCAAGTTGCCAAGCACCCTGTTAATGACCTCTATTTGACCATCGGTTTGAGGATGGTATGCTGAACTAAAAGTGAGATTAGTTCCCAACCTTTTCCATAAGGTTTGCCCAAAATGACCCATGAACTTGCTATCCCTATCTGACACAATACTCAAAGGAATTCCATGAATTCTAACTATCTCTTTGAAGAAGAGATGCGCTATATAGCTTGCATCATGAGTAGCTCTACATGGAATGAAATGACTCATCTTAGAGAACTTGTCAAAAACAACATAGATGCTATCCATACCTAATTTGGTTTTAGGGAGTCCAACCACAAAGTCCATACTTACACACTCCCAAGGCCTATTTGGAATTGGTAGAGGTTGATAGAGTCCTGCATTTCTTTAACCTCCTTTATCTCTTTGACATACTCCACATTGCTCTACATACCTCCTTACATCCCTTGCTAGCTTAGGCAAAAATTAGTATCTCTGTACTAACTCCAATGCTTTATTTATTCCAAACTGACCACTAAGATTTCCAGTATGCTTCTCTTGAATCAGATTTTCCCTCATGGATCCTCTAGGTACACAAAGTTGATTACCTTTAAACAACAATCCATTTTGAAGGGTGTAATCTGTAAACTCACCATGGAAATGGTTCTCAAACTCTAGGAACACCTTGTAGGCTTGTGAGAAGTCTTCATCCTCCTCATCTAAGTATTTAAAACCTGCTATTCGAATGCTTTGTAGTTGTACCTCTTGGACAGTCAATAACTTCCTACTCAAGGCATCTGCTACCTTGTTGAGCTGCCCTTTCTTGTGCTTGATTGTGAAGTTAAAGGATTGGAGATACTCCATCCACTTCAAGTGCCTGTTACTAAGCTTCTCTTGAGTGTTTATGTAGCTTAAAGCCTGATTATTAGTAAACACCACAAATTCTTTTGGCAAAAGGTAATGCCTCCACTTCTTGAGAGATTGTACCTATGCATACAACTCCAAGTCATAAGCTGAATACTTCTTCTTTGCCTCATTGATTTTTTCACTAAAGAATGTCATAGGCCTTCCTTCTTGACTCAATACACCCCCTACTACTACACCACTTGCATCACATTCAATGGTGAACAACTTGTCAAAAGTAGGTAAGAGTAAGATAGGTTTGGTAGCTACCTCTTGTTTCAATGTTTGAAATGCTTTCTCAGCTACCTCAGTCCATTTGAACTTTGTTTTTAGTCCTCCTTTGATCGTGTCAAGCACTGGTGCACATATTCCACTGAAGTTCCTCACAAACATTCTATAAAATTGTGTCAAGCCATGAAAACTTCTAACTTTTGTCCCTATTTTTGGGGCAGGCCAATTCAAGATTGCCTCCACCTTGCTTGGGTCCATTTTCAAATTACCCTTGGACACTACAAAGCCCAAATAAACCAGCTCTTTCTGCATGACCTCACACTTTTCTAGGTTGATAGCTAATTGCTCTTCATGGAGTCTCTTCATGACCAACCTTAAGTGCTCAAGATGCTCTATTTTTGTCTTGCTATAGATGATTATATCATCTAGATACACCACTACAAATCTGCCTATGAAGTCCTTCAAGACCTCATTCATTAACCTCATGAAGGTGCTTGGGGCATTGGTAAGCCCAAATGGCATTACAAGCCATTCATACAATCCATCTATGGTTTTGAAAGTGGTCTTCCACTCATCACCCTCCTTAATTCTGATTTGGTGATAACCACTCTTTAAATCCAACTTAGTGAAGTACATAGCACCACCTAAACAATCCATCAAGTCTTCTATTCTTGGAATTGGGAACCTATACCTGATAGTGATCCTGTTGATAGCCCTTGAGTCTGAGAAAATTCTCCATTTTCCTCCTTTCTTGGATGCTAAGACCACTAGGACTAGACATGGACTAATACTCTTCTTGATCAGCCCTTGATCCAATAGCTCTTGCACTTGTCTTGCCACTTGTTTGTTCTTATCAGGCGTAAGCTTGTATGATACTTTATTAGGCATAGATGCACCAGGTACAAAGTCTATTGGATGACTTATGGCCCTTCTTGGAGGTAGTGTTGTAGGGGTTCCATCACTCACTATATCTCTGAATTCTTTCAGCATTTGTTGCACTTCCAATGGTGTTTCTACCTACAATTTCTTGTCTTCCTCCTTTGGTTTCACCATGATAGAACATCCTATGGTCTCCTCATCATGTATTTCTTGTATAAACTCTTTACCACTGCTAAGAAACACACTAGGTGTCTTAGAACTTCCCTCTTCATTCTCTATTAAGGACTGAATTTTGAAAGTCCTCCCATCCTTCTTGAAAGAAATGGAGTTTTCCTCTCCATCATAGATCACCTTTCTATCAAATTGCCAGGGTCTTCCCAATAGAAGATGGCATGCATCCATGGGAAAGAAATCACAAAGAACTTTGTCTTTATAGCCTCCAATGGAAAACTCTACCCATGTCTGCTCATTCACTAGCACACTTTGCTCCTGGTTCAACCAAGTCACCTTGTATGGATTTTCATGGGGAACCTTTGTAAGTTTTAGCTTATTTGTTGCTTCCTCTACTATGATGTTATCAGTAGACTCTGAATCCACAATAACCTTGCAAACTTTTCCTTGTACCTTGCACCTGACTCTAAAAAGAGCCCTCCTTTGCTTTGGTTCACCTTGATTGGGCTGCCTTATGAGTACTCTCCTAAACATCAAGTTCTCACCCATTTCTAATTCTAACTTTCTGACTTCATTAGTGCATGAGCTACTACTATCTTCTTGGGTATAGGCTACCCTCTTCTCATTGTTTGAGGCTGATGGCTTATCAGGACACCTATAGGCAGGGTGTCCAAGCTATCCACACTGATAGCACTTCATAGTGGCAAAGTAGGAGTTGCTTCTTCCTGCTCCTCTTCCTCTATTCCCTTGAGAACCTCTCCCTCTACCAAAAGATACCCTTGTACTAATTTCTAAACTTTGTTCCAATATTTTTCTCTCTCCTTGGCTTCTTGAGTCACCACCTCTACTAGAACCTCCTCTTTGACCCCCTCTAGAGTCTCTACCTCTTCCCCTATTCTTAGAGTTAGGTTCTTGCTTTCTTCTTTGTTTCTCTTCAATCTTTTGTGCCATATGCTGACATCCAAGTACTATGGTGGGAGTAAACAAACTCATTTCCTCTTCTATGCTCCATTTCAAACCACTTAGATACCTTGCCACTTTAATGATTTCTTCTTCTTTGACCTTGGATCTCAAGCTCAACTTGTGGAACTCTTCAGTGTAGGTGGCTAAATCCATCTCCTTCTATCTAAGATTCAATCTTCTCCTATGCTACTAGATTTCATAATCTACTGGTAGTTATGCTTCCTTCACTTTATTAACCATTGCTTTCCAATTAGAGATTGGGTTCTTTCCCTCTTTCTCTCTTTCACCTTGCAAGTAGTTCCACCAGGTTAAAGCGTGTCCTCTCAACCTAGACTTGGCCACTTTGACCTTCTATGCCTTTGAGATCTCTTCACATTCAAAGTGATTCTCCATGCCTTCAATCCATTGCATCACAACCTCTATATCCATCCTGCCAGTCAGTAATGGGACACCTTCAAGTGCCTTGCCTATGATAGCATTCAGGGCTTTAAGGAATTGCTCATCTTGGGTTGTAGGATTAGGTGTAGGAACATCATCATCAATGGTTGTCTCTTTCCCTTTGGCATCCTAGTCCTCCATCCTATCTTTCACCTTATCTACTTTTTCTTGGACATCATCCAAGAGTTGCTCCATTTGCATCAATCTTTCCTACAGGAGTCTATTAGCTTCATCCCAACCTTCCACCTTCTTAGAAAGATTTGCATTAGTCACCATTTTTTTCTTGTGTGATGATCCAACTAATTCTTCTAATGGTTGAAACATCCACTATTCACTTCCCAAGCCTTAAGAGGCTCTGATGCCAATTTGATGGGGAGGCTAGGATAGACTAGCTAGTCTATGCCCCTGATCCTCTCTAGGATCCAAGTGTTCTTCTGACACCTCTGATGGTCTATAGTATTCCTTATTCCTCCAAGGATACCCTAACCTACCCTAACCTGCCCACCAAGTTAAGCTATTTCATCTTCCAACATTACAAGCTTTGATCTCTAGCTACTATCCCTTACATAGGCTTATAAGGGTCTTCTGAGTTTCAAATCCTTTCCCAAGATCCAAAAAAGGATTTCATGAGTTCCAAGATGTTTTTAGGTCATTTTAAACCTTTCCATTGCATTAGCTTGGTTGGGTCATCACCCAATTTGAGGGTTCCTTTGCAAACTAGGGCTACAAGGAAGAGGCCTAATTAGCCCTCCTTCCAGTTTTATAGGGAATTTGACACGCTTTCCTCAAAGATTCAACACACCTATTCTAAATAACATCTACTACTAATGACCCATTCTCAAGGATTTTTGGGGTCTCAGGCTTCCAGCAGGCCATACAGCACCTGTGCCAAAATTGAGGGTTTTAAGGGCTTCTTGGTCTCTTCACTGTCCTAGTCTCCAACAACACCTCTCCAAGGCTATTCAAACCTTCTACTTCACAAAAATACACCTTCAAACACCCTTCTTCACTTCCTAAAAAGGGCAAGTCATGGAACTCATTCCTTTGCTCTTGAGAACACTTTGTTTACTGACCGCTCCTAGCGGGGCACTGCCAAGCTCGCCTAGGGCTTTGTCAAACACCTATTTGCACCTGCATCCTGGGCCCCTACTTGCACATATTTACAGGGTAGGGTCTACACTACCTAATCCCAAAGTTCCATGGAGTTACCACGGTGGGGATAGGAGCTACATGCCCTACTTGATTAGTCCCTTCAAGCTGAATAGTGGACTGTCAAACTTGTCAAGCTAAGGAAATACAAACTAAACAATCAAAACCTAATCTAGATATTGATAAATGAATTAAAACAAACACAATATAATCACACAAACATAAGATAACAATAGCAACACACTACTCCAACACTTCAAGCCATTACAATGACTGTTAAACATTGTTCTTGCATACACAATCTATTGTTTCCATATATTTGCCATGCATACTAATTGCCAACCCTGAAATTAGGGTTTTTCAAGTCTAATATAGGCTTCCCCTTGGGATTAGAGCCTATTTAGGGTTAGGAACCTCCTTGGTGAGTATAGTCTTTAACATAAGAAAAGTTGCTAGCAACTTTTAGAGCAATTTTTCTTGCTCGAGCAACTTTTTTTCTCACTCCACTCCTAAGACCTTTCCAAGGTCTTTTACATGCTTGGATAATGAAAACAACTCTCCTAACCTCTATACTAAGACTTATCAATTTCTAGAAAAGAAGTGACCTCAGGATACCAACCTGTCTTGAGTCACTGTACAGCCAAGTAAGGAATTACACAACAAAAACTAAGCCCTCTACTTAGGCCTTCACACACAAATGCGTCAAACACTCTTATTGTACTTACAACCTTCACTAAAGAAGTGCTTTTCACAACCAAAATGATTGGTGGGAGCCCTTGGAAGGGTGCTCCTGCACCATATAGTCATTAAACCGTTTGAAATAGGAAGATGAAGAAAATTAGAGTCTTTCAAGATTTTCTATCTAGATTCTAAATATATTTTAAATTTTAATTTTTGAATTGATTTGAATGGTTTTTTCTTTCTCCCACAAAAATTGTCATGTTGTTGAAAACATCATTTTGAAAGAGTTACATTGTTCTCATATAGAATAACTTTTTTTTCTAAAATAGATATCAATGTGTTTCTTTCAAATTTAGTTTTGTGACATTCATACAAAGGGCATGCAATTGGTTTCATGAAAATATCATGATTATTCCATATTTTATTAACATTTTAAGTTGACTAAACCATAATTTTGATGTACCTTGACTACATAGCTTATAACTTGTTGTGCATTATCTAATTTCAATTTGGTTTTTGATAGAAACTAGACTCGAAGATAGAGGGTGATGTTATTTTTCAAAAAAAAAAAAAATTTCTACCATTTTTCATTGAATGTTAAACTAAGAGGTTTATATTTGATCATAAACCTTCATTTGATTAACGTAAAAAAACATATACATAATAAACTCAAAACTTTTCAAATATGTAATCATTAGAAAGTTTATTTTGAGTACTCCTGCTATGCAAAATAATGTCTCCTTATTGTTCCATTTGACTCCTGTGCTTGAGCCCCTAAGCCATGAAATGTTAAGAATTTAATCAAACTCTGTAAATTGCCCTTACTTAGGGACTTTTGATACAAAGTACTTTCAATCAAATGTACCTAGTTTTGATAGAAAGTACTTTCTATTGAAATTAATTTAGATAAAACTATGTAAATTATCCTTACTCAGGGACTTTTGATATAAAGTACTTTGGATAGAAAGTATCTAGTTTGGATAGAAAGTACTTTCTATCGAAAGTATGTGAGTAAATCCACGCTTTCATGATTTTCGAGATGAATTCCTTTCTCCAAAAAATTGTAACCCACTATTGTGGGTTCACCCGTTGATAACTAGAAACTAAATCAAATGACAAGATAAGAATTCATTCACCATTAGCAATATTAAAATGAGAGATAGATAGATACTTTGTTGTGATGCAATTAGAAAAGAATGATTGACAAACAAATACATGCACACATACACATACACATACACATACACACACAATGGTGTACTACAATTTTAAAAAAAAGATATTACATATTCTTGATAATAATAAGAAAATGCAATCATTAATATAAAATTAAAACCATAGTATGGGTTATACTTGGGAACTTTGGTGTGTTGTATTAATGAAGAAGGGTTTAAAATATTTATAATAGGAGACTATATAAAAAGAAAACAAAAACCTAAAATAGGAAATCATATGCACTTAAATTCTACTTGTTATAACCACTTTTTCTTTCACTATATCATCTTGTTATCTTGTCTCTACACATGGTAATTGTCTCTTTCATCTTTCTTGTGTCACATTTTTTAAACTTACCTATATATTCCAAAATTCAAATGCTCTATAAATGATATAATAATATTTGTTGAGAAAGTAAAAATAAGTAAAATAATATATCATCTCAAGACATGTGATCTCAAATAGTTAGAAGAATAATACAAGTATAATATAAATACTACATTATAATCTTGATTCAACTTAAAGAATAAATAAAACTAATAAACATAATTATAAGGTTTTATTTTTATTAAAAAAGTGTTATTAAGCTCACAATAATATGTTTGATTTAGTTTTATTTTAACATTTATATTTTGACCATGAATCATAAGTAAGTATATATTTTTATATTGAACAATAAAGTCTAGTTATATGCATAACATAACATAGAGAACAAGACTACAAATGATTGCTTATAAAGGATTTGGAAACAACCTAAAGAAATATTTGATTAAAAAAAGATCAATATATTTAGTAAAAATTATTTAATCAAAAATATTTTTCAACAATTGTGCATATCAATCACTTGATGACCTTTCTAAATGTTCACGAAAAATATCAAGCACAATAAAGAATTCTCACAAGTTGCAATGAAATTACAATGTTTACTTATAAGTATGTTATTTTAGAGATTTATTAGTCAAACTATGTTGAAATATGAAATAAAGAAAAAATAAATTATATAAATACACACAAAATAATGATGTTCATTATTCTTATAATAAAAATAAAATTTATTTATTATGATCGTGGATTATATAATTCAAATAAAAGTATCATGAGCATTTTTTCATAAACATTCCATATTTTAGCAAGAAGGCCCATTCCCTTTTAACCTCCACATTGGAATAGAAAATAAATTCTCCTTTTTAGGAATTGTGGCCCCAAAAGATTCATTCATGTCTATTTCTCCCTCACTTCTCCAATTAAAATAGTGAAAGAGGTGTGCTAATGCAATCTCAATGGTGGCAATGGCCATGGAAAAACTAGGGCAACTCCTCCTTCCTACCCCAAAAGGAATCATCCTTAATTTTGGATCTCTAACTATATCAAAATCTTTACCCACAAATCTTTCAGGCTTGAATTCCAATGGATCTTTCCAAACTCTTGGATCTCTTCCTATTGCCCAAGCATTAACAATAAGCCTTGCTTTTTCCGGCATTAAATAGTTATGATGAGTGCTCTCTACAATACATGTTTCTGTAGATTCATGGGGAATAAGCAAGGGCACTTTATAATGCAATCTCAATGTCTCTTTAAGCACACAATGCAAGTATTCCATCCTTTTAATATGAGAATCTATAATTTTCTCAGCTTTTTGAACTACAAAATCTATTTCTTCTTGTAATTTCTTCATCACATTTGGATTTCTCAATACCTCAGCTATTGCCCATTCCAATGTAGAAGCTGATGTTTCTATTCCACCAACAAACATATCCTATATGCATATTGATATATTAAGCAGAATAAGTAGAAATTATCCTTAAATTAATTCAAAATTTTCAAAATGTAAATTCATTTCAAACTCTCAACTAAATCTCTTAATATCAAATGAAAAATCAAACCCAATCGAAGTGACATTATTGGCCCATATTTCTCAGCGAGTCGCTGGAGGCTATGGTGAGGAAGGGTTCCCAACTGATGGAGGTTTCCTATAATGGGAAGAGGAAATGGTCCTGGCAAAGACAATCTCCTCTTTTTTTCTCTCACCCATCCTAATACAGTGGACAATAACAGAGTAAATAATAAAGTTGTGAAACCTATTGCAGAAACACTCGTATTGAAATCCATTACTATGAGAAATGAAGGCCACTGATTCAGTTTTCTAGAAATATTGGAAGTCTCTATACAAACCTAAATAGATAAGGAAAAGGAGAAGCTCTAACTCCATCCACTCAGTTTTCCCAATTATTAGTCCAGCCTATAGGTAGGCTGAGACTTATGTTTTCAATTGATATTTTGCTATTAGTTTGCCTAAAAATCAGTGCCTATGCAAAATATCAAACATGATTTCTAATGTTTCAAGTGGCTTGATTTTTATTTTGAATTTTTTGAAAATTATTTCTTTTTTCTTACTGGCTGCTCCTATTTTTGCTGGGGGTATAATTATTTTTTCATTCTAAAAATTAAAAAAAATTGTCTAATCAATTAAAGAGTAGGAAAACAATAATTTATTTACTAATACAAGGACATGTCCGGACGGGGGCAATTAAAGAGTAGGAAAAAAAAATTTATTTACTAATACAAGGACATGTCTGGACGGAGGCGTTAAGCTTTTTGGAGTGAGGCTTACCATAGAAGGATTGATGAGAAAGAGCGTTAGGAGTCTGAATCTAGAGCCATAGACGACAGCTATGTTTCGGATGGCATGGTCGAGAGTTCCAAATCTCACTAGAGGAAAAAGGGTCTGGATTTGAGACAACATTTGTGCTCTTTTTAATGGCAGACTTCAATAATTTGAAGCATTTGAGAATTTTGATCGCTGTAGCACTATTTTTTATTGATGTTTGGGGATTTGCACTATTAGACTTGAAAGTTTCCTAATTTTATTTTAATTTTTATTGTCGCATTTAAGGATGAGAAATTTTTGTTTCTTTGAAGGCGTTCCATGGACAGAAGATGAGCATAAGATGTTTCTGCTGGAACTGCAGAAGCTCGGGAAGGGCGACTGGAGAGGCATTTCGAGAAACTTCATCACGTCAAGGACTCCTACTCAGGTTGCAAGCCATGCTCTAAAATATTTTTTGAGGCAGAGCAATTTGAACAAGAGGAAACGCCGCTCCAGCCTTTTTGACATAGCGGTCGATGCCGTTAGTTCTCTGTTTCTAGCCTTGCATTTGAAAAGAAAATGAAAATCTAAATTTGAATTTTACAAGGTTGTTTACTTTGAAATTTAGATTTAGTTTCGGGATTTTTATCAACAAGATAGTTTCCTTTGAAATTTAGATTTTAGTTCCAACATTTTTTTTTCAGTTGCTGTGTTATTAATCCTTTACTTATGCGGTACGTAGTTTGAGCATCGTACTGCGCTTAAATTTCTCTACTAGAGAAAACAACTCTATTGTATTTCAGAGTTACATCTGTAAAAACAACTTTCATAAATGCTTCGACAAAAGCTGTCAAGAAACATTTTGCTCGAGAAATTTCTGACATTTTGATTTGTTCTTCTATCAATTTTTCCAAACATGTCATCTTTTCAAAATTTGCTTACGGAACATGGAATGAGTCATAGGCCGTATCTTGAATTTTTGCCAGGTTCATTTCATCCCGACCATTCTTCAACTGATATAGTAGTAATAATCCCAAGCTAAGTGTGTGGTAAAATAGTTTAATCTCTCCTTTAGTATGTGCTTATGATGAAGGGTGCTCCCCTTAATACCACAAACACTTAACAGAAATAGAGAAACAACAACAATAATATGCAAGAACAGAAAATTGGCTTCTTATTATCTCCACAAATGTGGAATTAAAAACTTTCATAATTACAATATGCAAAGCCACATGGGCATTCCCTTACAATATTCTATTGGACAAAGCCTCGAATCAATACCTAGATCTACTACCCAGAACTATTCTGAACTGCCTAAGACAATAATACAGCCTTCCTTAAATAGGCAATTTTCCACCGCTTGGGAAGGTTCCAGAATTTTAGCCAATAAGGCCGACCAAACTTAGAATTATTTTATTTTACATTTTATTACATCATAGTCGGCTCAAGATAACCTTTGAAACCCAAACAAAAATTTTGAAGAAAATTATTTTTCACCATTTCAGGTGGCCCAACTTCCGAAGACCATAAGTCATCACCAGTTGACCCGATCGGCTATTATAACCCCATTTCAAAAATGCCACAAAGCACTCTACAGGCTTGACCCACACAAGTGCCCATCACCCAAATTTTTGACCTCATCCAGGGCCTCTAAAGCCTTCAAAACTGAGTTCAAAGTTTCTGTACCCTGCTACCAATACCGAAAATCTTCAATATCTTCCAATATACACTTGATCTGGCAATGAAACTTTACTGGCAAACTTATATGACCAAAATGAACCTCCAAGAAAGAAACCAGATCATTCTGAGCACATACGAAAATTACCAAAAATAGTAACTTTCCATAAATAGCAGCTCTGCACAAAATAGCCCTTATTGAATATAAAAAATAGAAATATTTTTTTTTGGGTGATGCAAGATTGCTCTTGCACCCAGGATGCTCCTGCATCAGCTTAAGACTAACTACCTAATACCTATTTAGATGCAATCTAAAAATGTCGAAGCACAAACTTTGAGTATTATTATATACGCTCAAATTGTTAACTTGTTTTTTTTAATTCCTATATACACATAGTATATATATTTTGATGTTCTCTAGCAAAGTTATTTCATCCAAGTACTTGGTTGGAACCAGCTATTTGGAGAGGGATTTTAATTTTTTTTTCCAGATAGTTAATTTTAGAATTGTTTCGGTATATGTGCAAGCTAGATAGAAGAGGAAGGAGAGGGATTTTAAGTTTCCTTTTCACCTGCCTGTTAATTTTTAAAAATGTTCTCTCACTTTTCATATGCCTATTATAATGATATCACATGTAATTGCTCCACTTGGTTGTCCATGTAAAATTGATTCACATCGGGTAAAGGACACCTCACATGTAAATATACCTATTCACAAAAGTAAGTGTAGGCTTTTAAAAAACTAATCACAAAAATGCAGCATATTTCTGAGATGGGAAGAAGTTTGGTCGTGACTTCACATTGTTCTTAGGTTTGCTGAACTTCAACAGTCAAAGTTACTAACTGTTAAGTTATCCAACATCCTCAATCCTAATTACTTCATCTTTTATATTTGAATTAATCAGTCTCTTTGATCAAGTTCTTTAAAATCTTTTAAACAAACTTAGAAAAAATTCTTATTTTAGTTTTTAACCTTTATTTTTACCAAGTAGTCATTCTTTAGAAGTTATTTATTGATAATAAAATTAATAAATATATAAAGAATAATTTAATTATAAATTTTAAGTTAATTTATAGTTTATAAATAAATTATTTCTAAAATGAACAAGGAATAATTTTTAAATTAAATAATTGATAGATCAAAAAGGAAGGTACAATAATAAAATAAGGGGGAGCCTCAACCACCAAGTTCAACTGAAGACCATACTCAGTCAACTAGCACAATAAGTAATAGTTTAACGAGATTACAAAAGAGAGCAAAATAGAAGCTACTCCAAAATATCATCTTGATCATCAATCCAAGCTGTCCATCCCAGCTCTCCTTCCATCCACACCATCTTCTTCTTCTCAAGGATTTGAGTAAAGAACTCAAGTCTATCTGAAAAGGGGCCTCTAGTATCCCGCATCTCTTTGAGCAGCTCCTTGAGGGCTTCCTCAAAAGCAACCTGATTGTCAATAATGCTGGCCCATTCAAGCCCATGTTTCATCTCGTATATGAACATCGTAGCGAGCCCATCATGAAGAAATCTTTTCAACTTGTCTTTTTCAAGCTTCATGATGCAACAAACCTGCGAGAAAATCTTAAAACATATAAGTTTCAATTGAAACAAAGTAAGGGATCTGTTAACATCTTGGAATTTGTCCTCATTTCTACATTTCCATATAAGCCAGAGGATATGGGAAGAAAGAATATTGCAAAACAAATTAGCATCCCTCTTAAGACCAGATATATTTCCAATAATAGCATCAAGAACAGTGACATGATCAGCTATAGAAATTCCAAAGAAATTCCATATAGATCTAGCAAACTGGCAAGTAAAGAAAATATGTCTTAAACTTTTAGGAGTCCTGCAAATAGAACAAGAGTCAGTACCACCAATCTGATTTTTAACAAGCAGCATATCAAGAATAATTTGCCATTTAAAATGCAATAATTTGGGAGGAATATGAGACTTCCAAAATCTGTCAAGAATATTTTGCCATTCAATAGAGTCCAGGTTCACATACCAGATTGAATATTATATCTAAGGAGAATCTTCCAAGGCTCCTGACCATCAAGAGCCCGAAAAATCCACTTAGCAGCAAGGGAAATACCTTGGATCCTAAGGTCTTTAAGGCCTAAACCACCATCTTTCTTATCAATGTGGCACCAACTCCATTTAACAACGTGCTTCTTTTTGTTACCTTGGCCATCAGACCAAAGGAATCTTCTGATGGCCTTCTAAATTTCAAACAATTGGTAGTTGTTGAACATCCAAACAGAAGAGTAATATATACTATAAGAAGACAAGATTTTCTGGCAAACCTGCACTATACTAGCAAGTGAAAGCACCCTATTCTCCCATTTATAAAGCTTCTTGATAATTCTATTCTTAACCCAGATCCACATGTCTTTGAGTGAAGGGGAGATGGAAAAAGGAACCCCCAGGTATCTCACAATTTTATTAGGTCCGCCCCAAGAGTATCCAAATTGGGGAAACCAATCGAGAGGTTCCTCATTCCATCCAAGCATGATAGATTTGGATTTAGAAATGCGAGCACCTGAGATGGTTTAAAACAAGTCAAACTTCAGATTGAGATGATGGATATTAAGACAAGATAATTCAATGAAAATCGAGACCTATCATCTGCAAATTGGATATTGAGGAGCTCAGAGCTATCAGGGAGAGAAATGCCCTTAACTTTGGGAGAGATAGTATTGTCTCTGAGGATATAATAGAAGGCATCAGAAGCTATGACAAAGAGAGCAGGAGCAAGGGGGCATCCTTGACAAATAGATCGGGACAGGGGGATAGGATTAGATAGAAAACCATTGAGATCAATTCTAGCAGAGGAATCTTTAAACAAGACTTGAATGTATCTGACAAATTCATCAGGGAAACCAAAGGCCTGAAGAATAGAAAGGATGAAATCCCATTCAACATGGTCATAAGCTTTCTCAAAATCTAAAAGAAACATAGCAGAGCTCTGATTCAAATTTTTGGCCCAATCCATAGATTCTCAGCTAGTAATAAGGTTTTCAAGGATATAGCATCCTTTGATGAACCCAGTCTGGGTGGGGCAGATAAAGTTAGGCAAAATATTAACAAGTCTGGAGGCCAAAGCTTTGGCCAGAATTTTGTAAGAAACATTAAGTAGAGTAATTGACCGCCATTTCTTGATGAGGGACTTGTCTCCATCCTTAGGGATAAGTTTAATAATCCCCATATTGATAGAATTGCCAAGAGTGCCACGGTCATAAGCTTCTGAATAAAGATCAAATAAATCCTTGGCAATCCAATCAATATTGGATTGGTAGAATTCAGCAGGAAGGCCATCTGGCTCAGGTGCTTTACCCTTTTTAAGAGCAGATATAGCATCAGATATTTCTTGGATACATACCCTATCCTTGAGGATGGACGCATCCCCCTCATCAATTTTCTTGGGAATAAGATCCTTACATCTATGCCTAAGATCTTTGGCATTGCTGTTGTCTTCAGAATTGAATAGAGCCTTATAAAACTTTTCGAAGGTAGCAGCAATGTCATTGATATATAAATTAATTATGAGAACAATTTAAAAGTAAATTTAATTTTTTTAAAATATATTTTAATTAAATATATTAATCTTGTAATTATTAAGCAATGATTTTTTTATAATTTAAATATTATAATATAGAATTATATTGGTAATGTTAATTATAATGATAGTTGAATATTTTAAGATATTTTATTATTTTTGTTTAATTGAATATTCTTATATAGTTCATATAACTAACTTATAATTATTGAGTATAAATATATTGAATAGATATTATTATCATTAATTCATAAGTTAATTAATATAATATATATATAATAAAAAAGTTAAATATATTAATATAATTATAATTTAAGCCATATATAAAACCTAAATTACAATTATAATCTAAATATAAATATATTTTTAAACTATATATTTATTTAAAATTTAAACATTACAAGTTAATAAATATTTTTAAAAACATTAAACGAATATAATATTAAAAGAATAGATATTGTAATCAACTGAAATAGATATAATTTATATATATAATATTATTAGTACTTGTCGATAGGCTAGCAAGTACTATTGCATCACTTTTTGCATTTCTTCTATTAAGTAGTGATTAAAACCAATTCTTTGCACCAATTATAATTTAGTATTTTCTTATTTTGTTAAAAATAACACATATTCTATAGTCTAAATGTTAATTTTTTAAGTTTATAATTTGTAAAAATTATTTTTTGATGATATGATTGGCTAATACATTTGAGGTCTTATTACTGGACTGAACCAATTAAAATGTACCATGTTTGTTATTTATTGTACATGAAAATCGTGCATTCAAATAATACAATCTAATTTATATATCATCTAATTTTATTTGGTTTATGGTTTACAACTTTATAGATACCTATTAAGAGATTCATAAGTTTTTCCTTATATTAAAATAATATTTCTATTTTTGTTATATTATAAAATATTGAATATTTTTTACATTTATTTTAATATATATTATATAAATTTAGATTTAATAGAATAACATTATAATATTGTTGAAAAAGAGTTATTTGGATAAAATAATTAATATTAAAATTAATTATAAGTAGAACTATTTTACAATTTAAATTAATTATAAATGATATTTTATAATTATTTATGAAATTAAAAAATATTATTAGAACTATAATTATAGTAATTTTATAATTTTTTATAATTAAATAATTACTTTACATATAAATTAAAATTAAAATTAAACTTAGTAATAAATTATTATAATTAAAAATTCACTTTACATATAAATCAAAATTAAAATAAAATTTATTTATAAAACTAAAGGAAAGTACTTGGCCACTACATGGCACTTGTTATATTATTATTAAGTATACAAATTATTTTAAGGGCATGGTAAAGTATTCTAGAAATTTGCCCCTATAATATTGCCTCAAAAATTGTAATAGTGCTTCCACAAAATCCGTGTATAAGAGGCTAATTTTTTCAGTGAATAGAAGAACTATAAATTAATTTTGTTAAATTATAAACATAAAAAATGTGCATGTATAGAATACAAATGATAAATTTTGTAACAAAATTTGATAAAAATATAAAAATAATAGATTCTAATCGGCAGAAATATATTTTTTTAATCACTAGTACAATACTAATAATGTTACTATTCTTTAATATTTATTATACTTTTTATACATTATTCCATTACATTTAATCTAATAAACCAATTTTATCCAAATATTTATTATCTTATTAAATAAATTATATATTAAACTCTATTTTATTATTAATTTTATTTATTTTTAATTATTATTTTTATTGATACACATTATTCTTTATTCTATTTTTATTTTTACTTAAATTTCAATTTAAAATTATTCTAATTATTTATGTTATCATAATCATAAATAAAAGCTATTATAAATAATTTAATTTATAATTATTTTTCTTTAAAAATAATTTAATAAGCTATTGATATACTTAGATTACATTATTTATTATTAATATTATATATTTCAAATTATTGTTATTTTTAACATTTATATTTTTATATTTTGACTATTTTTTTCTAGATTTTTTAATCTAATATAGATTTTAATAGTTCAATTTACAATTATTTTGCTCCATTAAAATTTGAATTATTGTAAAATATTTATATTTTTAACTCCTTATATATATAATCCATCTTAAATACCTCTCATATATCACTTCATACATCTTTATCTTTCTATCTTTGCCTCTTTCTACCTCTATTTCTCAGTCTCTCTCTCTTGTTCTCCCTTTCAATGTTTCACTCTATATTTTATCTCTATCCCCCCTCCATAGCTCTGTGTTTCTTATTCTCTCTGAAGGAATGTATGCATATTTTTGGGTATGATGTATCAGATCTAGCAATAAAATTTTCTTTCCCTCTAAAATATGACATGGATGGTGGAGATCTTTTTCGCATGGACTAATACACCCAGGTCTCTTCCTACTAATGTTTTGCCATGTGTCAAAGCAAATTTGACTATGCAAAGGTGTGTTCTTCTTCCTCTTTGTATACAATGCCCATATTTATCTCTTTCTCTAGATATTGAGTGCTAAGTGAATTCATAGGCTTCGACCATTTTAGGAATTTGTTCATCAAGAGCTGACTATCAAGGACAACATGAAATTTGTTCATCTTGAGTTAATGATTCTAATTTTGACATCATTGTTATTGCAGATTCGGTCATACTACTCTAGACTATACTACCACAATTGTGCACATGCCAAAAGAAAGAAAACTTCATTGAATGGCTAGGCCTTAATTATTCTAAATAAATAGAAATTAGGCATGTAACCATGAATTTGATTTTTGAGAAATTATAATATGCAACGTTGGATCCTTAACTCATGAATTGAGTATTAAATTTGTCTCATGTATCCAACTGATTCTTGAAATAGAAAATTCGTAGTGCGGCCATTGAGATAAACATTATTCAATAGATCCTTTCAACCTCAAAGACAATAGAGTAATAGGATTAAGTAAATCAAATTATAATAAGTTATTTGCATTGTAAACAATAAGTATCAAATATTTGTATTGAAAGATTTAGTAATTAGTGGAAAGTAATATTTTAACCTCTATTTCAAACTAGCCACATAAGCAACATTTTATCTGATTACACAAACTGTTTTATTGTAGGTGTTAAGTTCTAAATATGCCTCTTGTCAAGTAACTCAATCTTACAACTAGTCAATTTATTTTTTAATTTTTTTCTTAATCATGATTTTCTTTCCTATTAGACTGGACTCCTGCTGTAACACAGCTCTTGTTATAATATATGCTTAACATAATATTATTCTAAAACAATACCATTTGACAATAGGGTGATTAGTATATAATAGTAAACTATTTATGTTCTACTGTCATATATGTTCTTTTCTGCCCATCTGTGCTCAATTATCAATGCTGGCAGTAAATAATTTAGATTTTTATTCTGAACATTGAGCGAAACCAATGAAAACTTTCCCGTTCTTCTGGTCAGTCTAATAGCTGGCCATCGTACTTCAATTCATTCACTCCCACATAATTTGGTAGCAGTACCCAAAATTGATTGTAGTTTTGTCTGAAAAATCTTTGTGGCTTTCTTTTCTTGCAATAACATCCGACAGAATTCCGTAAGAAAAATTACAACGTCCAAATTTGGTCAGCTTTAACCCATTGGGCTTTTGCTCGCATTTCGATGACTTGTAAGAACAATAATTGCACGTCCGACAGATGACATCACCATTCTCTGTGCGGTTTCTCCTACAACGTTAGTGCTTATGTTTAGTGGCAACGTCTAAATCGTAAACTAAAACGCATATCTTATCAAGGGGGACACTTAGTTTAGGCGCTCTACAATGCCATTATCAGCAAAACACTTATGCTAGAGATATTTATCCAATACCATGTTTAGGCTCTCTACAACGGCATTATCTGTTGGAATTTCACCTTTCATAAAAATATTTAATATATATCTTGATTAATGTGTTAATTATCTAAAATTAAATGACAAACATTGGGCATGGCAGTATCAATCAATAACTTTTCAATGTTTGTTATTGAAGGTTAACAATTTGAAAGTTGGATTGGTAATATTAATGACTTCATTTAATTTTATTTCTATATTAATTCAACAACTTATTGCATAGTGTTAACAAATTCAAACCAAATTCTAATAATGCTATTTAATTTTTTGTTTTAAATGATATTGAAAATGCTATTTATTTGTTTTCTCTTGGTCTATATTAGAAATAGCAAGGAAAAATATCAAACGTTTTCCTTCGTATTAATGACTTGAATTACATGATCGCTATTGTACCAATGACTTGAATTGTATGATAACTGTTGTATATGCAATACCTTGACTTTATTATGTGTTTTTTATTAATTGATTTTAGTTGTAACAAAAGTGCCATTCATTTTTATTAAAAAGTTGTAAGGCTTTAAGTTTTTTGGTTAAATTGTCAACCTTTATTTTTTTAATAATATTGTATAGTATCATAGATATAATACGATGGCAAAATAATTAAATTTGAAAGTTATTTCACTTACAACTGAACAATTTGCAATTATTTTGTTGATTTTGATTCATCCATATACATATAAATTTTTGCATTCTATATTTTAATATATTAAATTATTTTTCTTATATATATGTGCTTTTTCATATTTATATACTTTTTTGTTAACATATCATGTTTTTGGATTTTAATCATTACATGTTTAAAAAAATCCTAATCTTTAGACTGTTTGAAAAAATTAGTGATTTCTTACAAATTGCTAAGAAAATCCTATTTTGTAGTCTTAGTCCAATTTTTTAGAAGATTTATTTAGAAGCTCTTAAGGCTTTGATATCTCCCTTTGCTTTGTTAAATAATGTAAATTAGCTTTTCCCTTTAATAGCACTAATTAAATCTTCATAATAACACAAACAATCAAACTATTGGTGGGAACTTGATGTAGTAAGTCTCTTATTCAAGACAAATATGTTTATATAGTTTGTTCATTTGAATAGGAAAATATATTATGACATAGTGTTAGTGATGTAGGACCATCCCAAGAGAATTGACGATCGACGTAAAAAAAATTAAATTAATTTTTTTTTGTTTCAATTTTGGTTTGTTCTAAGGTTTGGTATCTCTTCTTCAACCTTTTTTGGATTTTAGGTTCAACAAATTTTATCAACATTCTCCTTGTGCACATTCAGCTTTGCAGCTAACAATGATTAAATTTGTGATAATTTATAATCATTATTTCCTTTATAGGTATGTATGCAAAACATGGAAGCCTAAACCTGGCATGTGGATTTCTTAGCAAGACTGTAGACCCAACTCTTGAAAACACCTTTGTAAATGTGTCTAATAGGAAACCGAAGCAAAAATGGATTTTTTAAAAAGGTTTAATAAACTTGCAAGACGTTGGCACTTTTAATGCCAAATTTAACAACCTTTACAACATCGTCATGGTCTATTACAGATGAAAAATTATGTAAAGGGTAAAAGAATATTTTTAAGAAATACAAAATACAAGTGTTCTAGTCACTAGTCAGCTTTCTTTATCAACGAACTAACCAAATATGGGATGGAGGGCATTGATATACAAGTGAATGGGAAGCATCACAAAAGAGTCAAAATATGTTTTGTATAAAATATTGGTAAAGTGTGCAACACTAATAAAAGGATAGGAAGAGCCATTAAAGAAAGATGAAATGACTTAGAATGGAAGGAAAGTATAATCTAAATTATAGATTATAAAATTTGATTCAAGGAGGTATCAAAAGGAGGCTTGATCCAAGAGGAAAGAGTCATAAGGCTTAAGGAGAAGGGAGGTGTGGGTAGATGTGTTGAAAAAAGAAACACATAGCATTGCAAGAAGAGGGACAAGGATACATAGTGGTTTGAAAAGAGAGGAACAACTTGTAGTAGAAGAAAAGAAAGGTAGTGTTAATGGAAAAGAAGATCAATGACATTAACTAAATAAAGGAGAATGAGAATAGGAGAAGTGAAAAGTTTGAAATTTGAGGGACTATTAGAAGTGAATTATTTTTGTTGTTTCTTTATTCATAGTTTAAAGATTAAGTTTGTCAAACACTGACTCGGGATTAAATATGAAAATATGCAAGTTGCATAAAGAGGTCAAAACAAAAAAATTATTAAATATAACATAATTATTGCCTTAAATTTTCCTTTCATACAAAACAATTATTGCATTAATTCCTCTATCAAGTGATACATAATGATAAATTACAAGATTCGATGAACTTCTCAAAAGATTACATTAACAAATTAAATTAGATGCCATCATTTGTATCATAAACATCAAATACATTAATATAAGTACCTCAAGTACATCAAGTACATGGAAAACATATGATACAAGTAGGCCATAAGGTTGAATCATCAATACATGAAATAGAAAGTAATGTGTGCAAATCTCTATCTCCTTCAATCATTGGAAAAGATTTCATCTATTATGTTCAAGATAAGAGTGTGGTCCGAACACTTTTACCACCTACCCAAAGAGTGGTTAGCTCCCCACATACTCAACCTACCTATGAAGCCTAACAACTTAGAACTGGTGGATCAGATGGATCTACTGCATCAATGTAACTATACTACATATCACCTATGACTATGTAGTAACTAAACATTGATGTGGCATACAAATGGAACTATAACCAACATATACAATAAAATATGCAAATAAGATTTGACCAAAGCATTTAAAGCATATTCTCCTAGTAGGTAGACACGCATAAAAGTTAACGATTTCTTCCTACCCTTCCCTATTATTTCAACATTTGACACTCTTCCAAATAAATTTCCTCACATATGAATCATAAAGAACCATAACATACTACCATGAGGAATATCATAACAAATTTACTATTTCCTTTTTGGGAAGTAATGAGACAAAAAACTATTCATAACAATAATGTTGAGCCTTGTATTTACACAAAGTGAAAGTAGGGAGATGTAATGAAAATCCTTCTCTTGAAAGAGTAACAATGCTACTTCCAAGGTTCTATGTGGTTCTGGGACAACATTTTGTAAGGATGAAATGAAGATAAATGTGAAAGTTCACAAGGAGGCCTTTGCTAGTCCAGTTCAACCTTAGGCTAAAAATGGTAAATTTGTAACACTTTTTATATTTTATGGTTTTTCAATGTATGAAAGTTCTTATCAATGCAATTTAAATCTAAAATCTGTGATGATTTCCTAACTTAACCAATTCTAAAAAAAATCAAAATCTTAGAGTAATGAGAGATTTTGGAAGTAAATTACATGAAAATAAATCTAATGGACATAAACCATTATTGAACCAAGATTGTGAATTAAATGATAAAAATATTGAAAACCCATAAAGCATAAATTAGATAAACTCACAATTCATGTCTAGCAGATGCAATTGTTAGGAAATTTTACCAAGATGTAAGATATTTCAAAATTCATGAAATCATGCAACCACTATATGTACACACACACAAGATAAATTTATCTTAAAACCAATAGAATAAACCTTTAAAATCATTTATCACAACAAGATGAAATAATAACAATAAGCTCCAACTAATCAATTCAGAGGAACAATTTGCAATGAAACAACCGGCTCTTGAAATAATGAACAAGAATTAAATAGATTGCATAGATAGAAAAATTCTTACATCATGAATGTAACACCAATTGTGATAGCTTCAATTGCATAAAATTATGACCCTAATTGCATCTTTGGAAAGAGTTTATATAGAATTTAATAATTGCAAAATGTAAACCAGTTTAACTAGGGTTTTCAACCATGAAAAAATGGTGAAATGAAATTAAAAATGAAGTTGAACTAGCTCAAATCACTCATAACCTATTAGTTATCATGCTAAGATGAGTTTACATTGTTTAATATGCCCAAAACATACAAAAATGAGCCACAAATGCATCCATATTTTGAGTAATGAATTTTTGTTCCATAATTTTTAACTGAAGACACCCACATTTCAGATCTTCACTTCGTTTCTCATCCCAAAAATACATGGAATCAACTAGTCGAATGATAGATAAATGATATAAAACTATTCGATAGGCCAAAACGACCCATAACATGCAGATCTAACACTTTCAAAATTATGATTTCTCACAAGCATTGAAAATATGCAAGTTCAAGAATTTAGGGTTGTGAGACCTCAAAAATATCATAACTAAAAAATGGCTAAGTACAAATAATAAAAAGTCTAAAAAATTCAACACTTAGTTTTCTGGAAGGATGCCCATGTGAGCTTTATAGAATATTTCTATGATCTCCTGGACTTCATCAAAATTAGACAAATCCATGGACTCCAAATGCTTTTGTTTCCTTTCTCAAAATGAAGTGAGCCAGGAACCAAACTTCTAAATTTCCTCTGTGTTCCATGATTTTCCCCATGTCTTCCTTGGCATAGAACATATGTTGCAAATCATCCTTTTTTTTAACCATGGCTACAATCCCTTCAAAATCTTGAAAAATATTCTTTGTAAAATATAAGGTCTTTCTTTATTTTCATCTTCATACAATTCCAAATGATATCCATAAAAGAACTTCTCTATCTCTTTTACCCATAACATAACATCTTTTCTCATTTTCTTAGATTTCTCCATCCTCTTCTGGTAACCTTTAATGGCAATACTAATGGCACTGACCCACTTATCAAAGTTGTCTAACTAGGAACCCTCATATAATTTTACCAAAATTTGATTTATCGTTTCTTTCTTATTACCTTCAAATCATTTTGTGCTTACTACCATCATTCTATGCTATTATAAATAACTTGTTCTCCTTCCATTAGATCAATGAGTCATGCCATTTCAATGAGCATTATTCTGAAATGCTTCAAAATAATCTGAATAGTTTCAATTCTAAATCTCCCAAACTCTAATCTCCAATCTAAGCATGCCTTTACAAAAGTATGAGGGAAACTTGAGGATTTTGGCTCTACTTTCTTTTCCATGGCAGCCTGCAATGTAGCCTCTAGATTATTTTGGTTAATGGGACCAATTATTTTTGTAATATAGTCCTTAAGGACTTTATTCTCCTAATAGATACCCTACAACTATTTCTTATCCTCCTTTAAATAAGTTGAAACAATTGTTTATCCCCTCGCTACCAATGCCTTCCCACCTTCTCTCAGGTAGGTTCTCCTAAATCTATTTCCTCCATTACATAATCTTCTAATGTTATTTATTCAATACTAATGTTAGGCCCAGACGTACTGCCTCTTGCAACTTGCACTTTTCACTATTATCTCAGGGTACATATGACATTCTTTGGGCTTTCCTTTTGGAATGCCTGACCCAACTAAGGTAGGTCAACACTCTCTATTTATGTATAAGTCCTCTTATGAGGTTGGACTTCCCTCACTAACCAAGTAGGATTTGATGTGGTTGTGAGTGATTCATATGGGGCTATCTTCAATACTGATATCTTGACTTTCTCCCCTTCATCTTCTTCCTCTTCTCCATGTTTTTTTCATTCCAAGGTCTGCCTAAGTTATGAGTTATCTAGAGTTTCCTCTAGGCTTTCCTCATCTTCTATAGGTACCTATTTTGGAGTCTTCTCTTTTCCCTCTTCTTCTTCTAAATATTGTGCAAGCTCTTCCCATAATTCTTTGAGTGGTCTCTTACAATTTTTTTGTATTGGCCTTTTCTTCTCCTATACCTCTAGTTGTGTTTTTGATGTAAGGGTGGGTGAAGAAAGTTTTACATGGGAAGTTAATAGAGGAATGGAAACCTGTGGAGCAATTAGAGGAGTAGAAACCTGTGGTTGGTCTCAGACTTCTTCTTGGATATCCTCAGCCTATGAATGTGGTGGAGGAAAATGAGGTGATCTTGGTGGAATATTTTCAACATGTACTACATTAGACGCAAGATGTTTTACCAATAGTTGGTCTTTAACCTGAATTGACTCATCACCCTTGGGATCATCAGTTTGTACACCTATGGCAATGTTCCCTTCCTCCAATCTAGAATGAGTGGCATTTTGTACTTCACCTCTTTCATCCCCCTTTTCACCTTGTTGATCCACCTTTTCAACTTGTACCCCTTAAGTGTTTGGAGAAATATGAACTTCCTTCACTGGCTCTTCTAATACCTTTTCTCCAAGATCCACTTCAACATGAACTAGAGATGGTACCTATACATCATATTGTATCGATACATCAGGGGTATCAATGCCCATGTTCATATTTATAGCTTCTTTAAATCATGGGATATCCTCAAAATTAGATACATAAAATTAATTAGGTCCTAGTCTATCTCCTGCATCTGTTCAAGCTCTATACTAGTTTTTGTTTCTAGAGACACCCTCTATGCCTCTTATTGAGTGAACTTTTCTTGTTCCTTTTTCTTTGTAGTTATTGAGGCATGCCTTGTTCTCCTTGCTAATGGAGTGTCTCTTCTTTCTCTAGTAAGGTTTCAAGAAAAGTTTCAAAACCAAGGCTCTCTTCCTCTTCTCTTATAGACCCTTCCCTTTATTTGAGGCTCCTTCTCTTTAGGTGCATGGAGTTTGATCATGACCCTCTTTTTTTAACAAGATCTAGGAATGTCAAGAGGATTTTCTTTATCCTGTGATGTGGTTTGTGTAGGTGTAGCCTAAGATTTATCACCCTTTACCTTTTTTTTCCTCCCTATCCCTACAATCATCATGGGCATAAACATATTTGTCCTCCTTGCATGGCCATATTTGGCTCTAGGACCCAGCGAAGGAGCTTCTTTGAATTGAGGAATACTTACCTTAACCCCCTTTCCTTTATCTATTATTGTGGGAGGATCTACTTTTTGTCTCATCAGGACCATATCCATTTTAAATATCTTATGTATCTATTACTTTGTTGTTTCAACCACATGCCTTGCGTTGAGATTTATATTATCATTCTCCCATTTTGACACCTTAGCATTCAGTACTGGCCCATTAAATAACCTATCTTGATTGTAGAGGGGATCCAGAACATCCTCTAAATCCTTCTCCCAAGCCCTTTGGGGAATGCCTACTTTGATAACATGTTGTGCCAATTCTAAAGACAATTTACAATAATCTCAAATTTGAACCTCATAATCATCCACATAATTCATCCAGTGATCTTCTAGATGATGCTCATATTTATAGGAGGAACCCTTGATCTTGCTAAGGGTACCAATGGGATCAAACCTAGGCCTTATAATATTGAATTGTTCTAGAGGGAACTCATCCCATTCAAAATATATTGACTTGCAAAACTTGACATCTCAAGCACTGAGTAGGCTCCAATTGAGATAGGGAAGTCCTGATAGTGCTTCTTATTTTTCACAATCTTATCATACGAATCCATAATCTATCATATGATCTCCATTAATAATATCCTATCAAAAGGGTGCCTAGCTAGCTTCTTCAAATTGAGTGTGCTCTCCGCCACCCTGATATATGTGAAAATGTGGAATTGGATGTAGTATGCTCCAATCATCTTAAACTTAGCAGTTGCTTCCTCAGATAGTCTCTCTGCGTAATCACCCTCAATGGCTCGAGTGATTGCAAAGACGAAGGGATCATTAACTACCTTATACTTAATATTATCTTTGTTAAGTTTTTATTTCCTCACTTACTGAGGGTACATGCTATAGGGGTAAGCATTTGAATCCTGCAAATATCCTCTCCTATAAACTCCTGAATATTTGGCCCTTGTGACCAACATATAAACAATGTAGGAGGTCATATAGAACTTGGGATTGATCTTAACATTTTGTAGTTTTTCATCGAGGTTATCACTTATGATTGTTCCCTAATAAATCCTAATCTTTCTTTCTCTGATCTTCTGAATAATAAAAATCATCTAAGGTTCCAACCACTTGGACGAAGGCAAACCTCAAATCCTCCTTAGCAAGGTTACAAAGTCATGTACATATTCATTCAAATATGCCTTGTGGAATTCCATCATTTTTAGTTGCTCTTGCTTCCTAGGGCGTATCAGGTAGTCTTCATTGATAATCCGGTAAATATTAGGAGTGGTATGAAAGTATCTTTGGTCGTATTCTGGTGAGATCTTGTAATAACTCTCAGAAATCAGGATATGGAAATATTTCTCTATAACATCTTGAGGAATATCCAGAATGACTTCTCCATCGCTATTCTTGACCGCCTTCTCATTCGGAAAATAGTTATCTGCTATGTTCATTATAAAATCATATACAATGACTGACACTGGGTGTCCTGCAACATTCACCAGTACTGAGAGGACCATAGATGTACAATAAGACAAGTGGCCACTGGGTTATCTGGCCTATCTTAAAAAGGCATCTCAGTCCATACGTCCAATATCGGTATCTATAATTTCACTATGGAGATTACCCATTTTTCTTGGGTGAACGTAGCCACCCAAGGGTTACTTTAGAGACATAGGGGTAGTCATATTTTCTAAGATCCATTCATGAAGGACGCTTATTAGCAATGTTTTATTGACAACATGCAAAAGACTAATATTAAGAGATTGACCAAAAACACTAGAAAAGAAACCAAAAATCCCTGAAAAGGGAAAAAATCCAGTCACCTCTAAGACATTTTTAACTCTCTAGAATTATCGGGTTTATGGACCATCGCAATCCGAAAGGATCCTTGGACTCTGAAAGTGAGTAGTCCTGAAGCTGTAGCTTGGCGACAGGAAAATTGGAGTTGCGGGGTTTGAGAGTTTGATGAATGGGCAAGCCTGTGCAGTTAGCCAATTCTCTTGGATCGGAGGATCAAATGTAAGTCTAACTTTCAGAACTTTGGAGTGCGACACTCCGAAAACTCCAAAAGGATGTATGCAGCCATTTCCATTGTTAGGCTCACCTATCAGAATATCAGGGGTTTTTGCCTCTTTCAGAGTCTTGAAGTGTGACATGCCAAAATCTCTGAGGGTGGCGAGGCGACACTTGAACGTTTAAAAAAATGGGGAAATTGTCGTTGTGTTTCGAGCTTTCAGTTCTATAGTTTACGAAGCTCCGAAAGCTTGAGGGTTTACTAATTAGAACTTGAAAACAAGGATAAAAAACCCTAGCAGACCTTAAACCCTAAAAAAATAGAGAAAAAGAAAACCTTAAAAGATAACAAATAAACTACAAAATCATAAAAATAGAAACTAAAATCCTAAAAACAAAGAAAAGTCAGAAAGGGAAAGAAAATACTAAAGACAAAACTACAAGATGACGAAAAAATAAAACCTATCTCAACGAAGAAAGAAAGACTGACAAATTTTTGATGAAAGAGCTCTAAGACTGATCTGGACACAAATCACCTTAGTTAAATGTAATGTAAATGAAAACCCTAGGTAGAAGAATCGGTTGCTAAAAGTGTGTAGAGCTCAGAAATCCAATCGCAGAATGAACAAAATGACAAAGTTCTCACCATTTTATAGTCTCAGAGCAATTTGATGTCAGCAAGGTCATCACCGAGTCTCATTATTTTGAACACTGGAAGTTTGAAACACCGAACTCTTCATTGTTGAACTATGAGTTCGGGCTAATTGGATACTCAGGCTTTGGAGGTTGCAGGGGTTATAGGAACCCTGCAACGCCGAAAGTCCAAAAAGGGCAAAAAATTGACTAAGTCCCAAAATGACTTGACAAAAATGACAAAAGATAAAACCCTAGAAAAAAAGGAAGCAAAAAGGGGGAAAAAGATGAGACCAACATGGCACTTAAATTGGTATCCAACTATCAGGGGCATGTCTGGGTCCTCAATCTGACTCACTAGATATCTAACCAAGTTTACCGTAAGGACTCCAAACCACACAAGAGCTGAAAGACCTAAAAATAAGTGGGGATCCCCATTAGGCCAAGTAGCCTAATAGGGCATGTGTTGTGGAACCACAAAGAATAAGAATGTATCCTTTCTAAAATAGAACTAGCAAGATCAATGATCCAAGGAAAAACATATTTGTATAAATTTATAGCTAATACTATAAAGAAAAAGACATTTGCATTACATTCCAAAGCTCGAACATAATATTTCTACTAATGCCTGAAGAAGATGCTATATAAAATCTTTCCTCATATGAATCAATATCACATTACTAATCTCCACATGAATCTTAGCTTCTATAAGAAATTGCACATTTCCAAATTAATTAACAAAAACACACTCTAATTGGTATTTAGTGAATTGTCTTATATTTCATTTCTTATAAATCCTAATTTAAATTCATATATTCATAATGTTATATGAACTATGTTTTAATTTATAGTTATCGTTAGGGTTAAGATTAGCTTAAGGATAGCACAAAATATTGGTTTAAAATCAAGGTTTCCATTCTAAAATGAAGGCTAGGTTATGGTTATGGTTATGGTTATGGTTTGAGTTAGTACTAGCACTTGCACTAGTGGAAGTGCAATGGTAATGCAAATAGTAAGATATATCTTAATTAATATATTAGACAATACAAATCAAAATAGAGTGATAATAATTGATAGTACAACATAGTAAACGTAAATCAATGGTTTAGATCCTTCTTATAAGTCTCATGGGATCTTTCATTTTACTTTATATAATTCGTGTATCTTCTTTATTATGTTTAGGGTTATCTGCTACATAAGATTAGGGTTACTGTTGTGCAAACTTAATGTCTTTGATCAATCTTATGTATGCAATTTTTCAATTAAAATTGAATTCCAAAAATAGGAAAGTCCACGTCAACCTCAACATCTCTCCACTTTGCATTATCATCTATCTATTAAGATTCTTGGTCACATGGCCTTGTTGGGCTGGGTCACATGTATGCCACATAGATGTCCACACAACATGCAGTCATCCAACATATTTGTAGATGTGCAATGAGTCACCGAAGTGTTACAATTGCCATCCCTATAGTGTAATGCCTTGTTCCATCACCCACAAATTCCAATATTCAAACCAATAGTTTAAACGTTGGTCTTTTGCCTTTATTTTCTCTTTTGGATGCTTTCTTTCACTTTACTATCACACTTGGACTGCATTTTTACATATTTTTGAGCTTCTTATTGTATTGGGACAACTTGTTCACAATCTCACAATCGTCCTTACCTTCACTCTATCAAGTTTTTAGCTTTGTTTTTGTGAAAGGAAGTCACTCTCAGTATTTTATTCCATATTTTAGTAACATATCATAGCTCTTCAACTTAGTCTTTTATCATTAGCTATATCATTCTGTCTCTATGGTTATCTAGCATCATTATCTCATATGTTTGGCTATTGTGGAGGTGCAAACACCAAAATAGGGATCTGACTAAGACAGGTCTCTAAACAACCACCCAACATTTTCACTTGTCTTCACATGTACAGGTTTGTAGGGAGGAAGAGCAAAGTGGTTTATTAGCTTCATCAACTTGCACCCATTGTGAGATTGTTAATTTTTCATTCCCTCTAGTTTTTCATTACTTTTGTAGTTTAGTCATATTTTCCATTTCCTATTTTCTAAATTAGTTTACTTTCTATTATTTTTGTTATTATGTTTTCTATTTTGTCCTTTGTACCCTATTTGTACAAGATGTATGTGCACTATGTTGTTGTCTCATACTCGCATTATTGTCCTTTGTTCATGCACGTGCATCTTGGGTAGTGAGCTTGTGGAGCTCATTATTTAGATTAAGCAATCAACTCTTTCATCTTCAATAGTCAAAACATTTCTATTAGCTAGCATAGTCAAGTTATTTTAATTTCTTTTGTTCTCCACATTATATTATTTTATGTCTTGAACTACTCTTTACCATTTAGCTGTTGTAATCCTATAGCTCATTAGAATGCTAGTTGAAGTGAGGTAGTACAAGAGATAGTTAATCCCATGAGATTTTAATTAGTCTCAAGATTGTTAAAGTTTCCCTTTTCAAAAAGTCTTTTAAGATTATCAATTAATATATGCATTATCAATATTTAATAATAATATTCTCTATAGATATTTAATACTAATATATATCATTATTATTATCCTTTAGTCCTTATAACAAACATGTTGCAGCTAGTTTTTTCACTTTTGTTTAATATATTATTGTGCACTATATTGAGATGCCATTATTCATTTTCCTATAGGTTAAAGTGATTCATTATTATACAGAAAATGTAATGAATGGTAAATGTATCCTCAGAAATTTTATGGTTCTTTCGTAGGCTCCTCTAAAGCTAGATATAGATATAGATATAAATATAAATATAGTAATGTGCTGGTTGTCCGATAGAGTAATGCTATTCCACAAGAGGAAACGCGTGACAAAGTGATGAAAAATCAGTCGACAAATAATGGCCTGACTTGACGTCGGTGAGCGCGTACAATAAAGGGCCATTAAAAAAGCTGAGGGGTGAAGTAGACGCCTTACCTGCATACTGCATAGTCAAGGAAGGTCTGTTTATAACCCCAGGTGCCAACCTTGGATTAGATATTCCTAGTTTTCATTATTATTATAATCATAGTGACAGCGACTCTGGACATTAAAATCCATTCGACGCGTATAAATCAAGTGGAAAGCTACAAAGAGAATGGTAAGATTACACGTGAAAAACATAATTGAAAGGCATATGTTTCCAATCTTTACTTTTTTGGCAGTGAGAGTGTGCGTCTACCGTCCAATTTGAGACATGCAAATTACCTAAACGCAAGTTTGAATACTTTTTATATGCTACTAAGTATACAAGGCCCACGGGCGTTTGGTCAAGTAGTTGAATAGGATCTCAACTACAACTTTTGTTTCTTAATGTTAGTTTTCAATGATCAAGATTTTCATAACACAAACAAATTATTAAGGGTAGTTGCCGAAACTTCTTGTGCCACTAAGGCTAGCTTGCTTATCTCATTAATAAGATACAAAAGATGGATTATGAACATACTACAAGGGAGGGTACTAGTTATCAACGTTAGTAATATTGGTTAGAGTTGTTGACTTGTCATTGTGTTTAGTCTCTATATGGGGGATGATGATGAAGTGATGAGGGAGGAAGTACACAAGCGATTGCACATGATGCATTGTCAGGTGGCCCAAAGGACATTAGAAATGGGTCAATTGCCAAATCAATTTGTTGGCCAAAATTTAAATCTATAGAAACTATTAGAGATAGTAATAATTTCAGTAGAAATCATGTAAAATTTTTAATGAAATAGATTATTTGAAAATAATGTAGAATTTCTACAGATTCCAAAATATAAAAATGATCTTCATTTATAAATTATATTAAATATGCATAAAATTTACATGAAACATAGACCCTTTTAACAAAGAACATTGTTTTAAGTTAAAGTCATAAGTTGATGACCAAGACAACCAAATTATAATGTAGAGCCGAAAAATACTTATTTCATACTAAAACTGATAGTTGAGATTAGAACTTCTAAAATGAGGCAAACATTTACATGTAAGAGGAATTATAATGAATAGACCAAGAAAAGTGGGCAAACTTGTCCCTAGTATACTGATTCAAATAATTTGAATTTGATGCTTTATGTATGAGATGAGGAATATAGAGCATTTCCTATTTAACTTCTATATCAAAAGAAGGAGAGTAATTATAAATCAGGTAGATTTACATTCTCTTTTTGTTATTATTTTTACTAAATCAAATAATGAAAACTTTGACACATCAATTTAGGTAAGGTAGAAATTTCATCTGGCTCTCCTAAAAGAGAATAAAATACCTACAAAGTCTAATTTACTATGTACTAGAATACTAGAATAACTTGTTACCTTCTATCTACACTTTATTTTTACACCTCTCCTTCTACAATGAGCCATACATTATGATGAAATGCCCTAAAATATTATACAATGTTTAATAGTTTTATATAGAATGATATTACAATAAAGATCAAACTAAAAATACTTAAAATTTAGCTTCAGCCATTTGACATATAAAGACCCAAAGCTAAAATTGTTGACTTATTAGAAAATAGGGCTAACAATACCAAAAAATAGGACCAACAATACCAAATGAAATCGCACCAAAATTGAACAATGAAATATACTTTAATGTCAATGTCCCCATATCTTCTTATTACATTTTCCTTAGAAATATACTATCAAATCCTCAAGTTTCACCTTGTATGGGAACCCACCTTAAGGATAACACAAAAAAACTTGCAAAAAACATAAAATGAATACACATTTTTGAGATCTTCTCCTACAAAAGAAAATCCTAAAGTAAGAGAGGCTCGATTGAGGTATCTCTTAACCTTTAGAAAGGTGTAGCTTCAATCTATATTCTTAAGCTCTCATTCTTGAACTCTTAAATAATAGAGACTTGAATTATTTGACAACAATCACTAAGAGCTACAATGGAGGTCTATCAATATCTGATGACTGCAGAAGGGTGTAATTTTTATATATAATTTGAAGATCAATGAACAATAATCAATATTAAGCTCAACACCAAATCTTGAACCTATCACCAAAATAAATATTCATAATACATGTATTCTTCAAAAAATCTCATCATCATCAAAAAGGAAATCTAAAGAAAAGTAAGAATTTTAATTGAAAAACTCTTCTCATGCAAAACAACTTTTAGATTCCTTCATCCTCTCGTGTGGACAACCTCCAAATGTGAAGGCTTAAAGAAATAATTTGTGATTAGGGCTAAAATTAGACCTATCAATGATAGCTTCATCATCTAGTGCATCTTCATCCTCAACACAAGCCATTTACTTCATTAGATTTCTCTTTCAATTTTCCCTTAAGACCATCACTAGCTTGAGTTCTACAAGTCCAAGTTGTGTGATCCTTTTTCTTACAATAAAAATCCTTGATTGCCAATGATCTTTTATCATTGTTTCCTGAGTATAGTCCTTTATCCACCGCATCATTTTTTAATCTTTTTTTTTTTTTTTCTCTTTTTCTTTACCAAAAGAACTAAAATAATGTCTTAGAAATAGGGTTTTTGAAGTAATTTAACTATTTATAGAAAAAACATCATTGTATTCTAATTACAAGTTGTTTAAATTGGATGACCTTAGTATCATCGTCACCTATTAGAGCCTTAACTTTAGCCAACTAGCTAATTAGAGACCACAAATTACTTATATGATTTGACACCATGATTTCATCTTCCATTTTGCACCTAAACAATTGAGTTTTTAGAGAGAATTTTGCATTGACTACTTTTTCTTAAAAATATTTATTAAGATTATCCCAAATTTCTATTGACAACTTACCTAGATCTACATGATGTAATTTTTAGTCAGAAAGAGCATGAAAAATGATAGTAATAGTTTTATCATCTCTATTATTCCATTCTAATAATGTAGTTGCATCTAGAGGATATTTTTGTTTTTCACGAGCACTATTCCCGATTAATTATTACTCATTAGTTGCATTTGAATTTTCATTCTCCAAGTATGGAAATTGAATCTAGAATACTTGTCTAATAGAATATCCAGTTAACAAAGCAAAAAATATCATCCTTATCACTTCAAACAATCACATACAACCACTGTCACTTCTACTTCAAATCAATTAAGCAAGTGTGAAAAATCTATAAAAACACTCATCATCAATTAAAAAACTTGGATGGCCTCTTTTGCAATCATTTTTCTGTTTATCTCTCCAAAAAAATTGCATGCCACTTACTTGCTCTTAATTACCACATTTTCTTGCCACCTTAATAAAATTATATTAAATTCAAGCACTTCACACTAATAAATCAGAAATCAACTCATTTAGATAGTTTTTTATTGTCTTATAATATCGTAAGCAATCGAGAGCTATGGACCTATGAGACCACCAGACATTTCTTCTTTTATCAAACATCATTTAATGTAAATTTGTTTTATATTAACCTTACCTTATTTTTTCCCACCATTATCATTAAAGGTAGTCACAACTATATTTCATATACCTACCTACCTCTTAGATAGATCAAAAGAAGGAGAGAATGAACAACATGAATCATGAGCTTATAATAATGACAATTTATCATTTCTATGCTTTCCTCGACTTAGCATTATAAATTTGCTCAGCCAAAATTAAACAAATATTACATGCATATCTATTCTAAACTTAGAATAACTGATTTATTTATTATTTTAATTAATTCTAATTATTACAGAAACTATACTTTTTAGTTTTGGTGACAAAGTACACATCTTCCTTTCATTTTCAATTAATTTGTTATGTCTGCAATTCAAAATAAAAGTAGTAAAATGAAATGTTTTTTCTCTTTCCACACATTTTCAACAACAAGCTAATTTTAAATAAAAAGTAGTCGTCCAAATGTCACTAAGAAGCGAAAAATATAATTGCCAAAGAGAGACAGCTCATTATAAAAAAAAAAAAAACCATTTACAGATCCAGTATATTCGGAGTAGACATGCATGCAATACCAAACCTCCTAGCTGACATTCAAACCAACCATTCCCATAAAATAACTTACCAATCAAGCAAGCACGATCACGATGGAAAGTAAAGCTATTCTAATTATGCTTGCCGGGTCCACCACTAGAGACTAGTTCCAAAGAAAACTCCCCAAAATTCCAATCCCGGGCGTATGGGATGTGCACACATATTCCATGTATTTTTTCTCATGTTTTCCTTGCTGGCGATTTCTACATCAGACCACGATATTATATATAACGTACATATAGAGACTCAACATGCAGAGACGATTGGAAGGTCAAGAGGAAATGATGAAATCTCTTGTGGTAGTTTGTTTAACTATATTAACTTGTGCAGCTCATGCAATCTCTATAAAACACACTAACGATTTGCCGGCAGTGGCGGATGGTCTGTCGTGGACATTTTATGAAGAAATTTGTCCGAATATGGAGGACATAGTTAAAGCAACACTTCAGTCTTTGCTTGCTGAAAATATCACTACGGCACCCGGTTTGCTAAGACTCCTCTTTCACGACTGCTTCGTCCAGGTATACATTCGCTACTTACTTTACCTAATTTCGTTTCAGCATTCTGAAAAGTTCTCACAACAATGTTTTGTTACATAGTTTTCCTCTAAATAAATTGATTGATGGGTTACATAGTTTTCCCTTAAATTAAGTGATTGATAATCCCATTACTTTGCTTCGATAGGGTTGCGATGCCTCTATTTTACTAAATGGAACGGGCAGTGAGCTGGAAGACACTCCAAACTTGTCAATAAGAGAGGAATCATTGGAGATGATTCAGGTAATAAAGGATGCCATTGAAGCCGAGTGCCCTGAAGTTGTGTCGTGTGCGGACATCTTAGCATTAGCGGGCACTTACGCAGTATACTTGGTAAGCAATTACTGATTGTAACGTATGAAAAAGTCCAGATTACAATTACCGTTTAGTCCAGTCATAGATTGCTTTTATTGCCTCTGTGCGTATGCTGTTTTGAAGCCCTGGATAATTTGAAAGAAATGTAATAGTGTTGAGTTGGTACAAACAGGCGGGAGGGCCGGAGTTTGCAGTACCGTTGGGCAGAAGAGACAGCTTGACCTTCGCAAATGAAAGTGTGACAGTTGACAGTCTGCCGAGTCCAGTGTCAAATGTGTCGACATTGATGGGTGTTTTTGCGGAAAAAGGCTTCACGGATTACACAGAACTTGTAGCGCTCTCAGGTAAGTTTGCTGGTGGAATAGTTTAGGAGGCATGCATCGCCTACTGTGTTCACAACAGTGAACGTCATACCATTTTCAATAAGGTTGAGCAGATGAATTGATTTGACGAAAACATTTTCTAGCAAAGAAGAGTAAACTTCATTGGGTATAATATTAAAGAGTAAATATTATAGTATACGGAAGAATTATTTTTTAAGAATAAATTTTATATTTTAATTTTTTTAAATAGTATTAGACTAAATATTAAGTTATTTTTATGTAAATAATAAAGTTTATATGAGGTTAATTAATAGTTTGGTATGGAGGACAAAAAGTTATTACTTTAAGTTTTTTATATTTGTAACAATCAGTCATTTATTGAAGAGTTCAATAAGAGATTCATTTGTAAATAGTAACGGTTCAGAAAGTTTTTTTTTTCTATAGAGATGTTTTATATTCTAATTTTTATTTTATATTATATTTAGAGTAGTTATATTATATAGATTTATGGTGACTCTTTTTCCTATAAACAAATTTAACATTATCTAAAATTAATTTCAAATAAATATTTTTACACAAATTTTTTATAATATTGTAAATTAATTCAATTAATTTTTATTATTTTATCTAAAAGAAAGTATTAAAATGACAACCGTAAGGTTCTAATGTTGTAGATCTAAATTGAAATGCTTCGTAAGTGATAATTAAATTGTAGCTTTGATTATCATAATTGATCTTAAGCCATTCTCTCATTACTAATTGCAAAAGTGTTTGGAATGGAGACAAAAAATATAAAAAATATTTACCCAGTAATAAATGAAATATTATATAAAGTTTAATTTAAAACTATAAACAAAGTAAACATAAATATACAAATAATAGAAAATATAATAAATGTTTTAAATTTTTTTATAAGTAATAAATATAAACAATTTATAATTATTAAATAAAAACATATTAAAAGGTATACTGAAAAATAAAAATAAAAAATTCTATTTAATATCCCATGAAACATAGGAAGACAAAAATTTATATAGTGAATTCTCCATGTTCTAGTATAAATTGATGCTTATTTGCAATGATTTGGAAGTTTTGTGCAAATGCCTTTTGCAGGCGGTCACACATTTGGACTTGCCCATTGTGTGTCTTTCGTGGACAGACTTTACCCAACACAAGATTCAACACTAAATGAGAGTTTTGCAGAGGAACTTTACCTTACATGCCCATCGTCTACCACCATCAACACCACCGTTCTAGACATTCGCACTCCAAATTTGTTTGACAACAAGTATTACGTGAACATAGAGAATGGAGAAGTGTTGTTTACATCCGATGAGTCCCTCTACACTGACTCCAACACCAGTGAAATAGTTACAACCTTTGCAGCCAATGAGACTCTTTTCTTCGAAACATTTGCGGCTGCTATGCTGAAAATGGTTCAACTTGATGTGCTGATGGGAAGCGAAGGAGAGATTCGCAAGGTCTGTTCAGTTTCTTCATCTTCTTCTACAACAGACTCCATTATCGGTCCAGAGAGGGGCTCTTCCTCATCCTCTTCATTATTAATATGAGCGGCAACCATTACTTATCTTACTAAAGCTTAACAAATATTACAATGTATCTCCATAATAAAAATGTCTCCTCGATCTACTACTAATCATATAGGTGCTTTTACTCCCCCATTTCATTTGCCAATGGGGATATGATTCATTTAATTCCTGTATTATAGTAATAGAAGATAAATAGAGTTTTAATTTTAGGTGTAGTTCATGTTAAATTAATGAAAGTATACTTTTAGTATGAGTACTGCTTGACCATGCTTGTATTTCTAGTGGATCTTTTGATCATGCTTGTATTGTTATTTTGTCTATTATTGATTGATAGGGTAAAAAATTATTAGTTTCTATCTTACAAGGAAAGAAACTAATGTTTTCAGTTCGCTGAATGTCAATTAATATTTTCTTTGACAATAATTTATCTTATGATCTTGCTATGTTATGTGGAGATATGTTTTAAAAAGAAATTTTTGTTTCTTTATTTATTTTTTATGATTGGTTGGATGCATTTTTTCTAATAGTTTTATTGTTTTCCTATTTATAAATGTAAAGAAAATTATTGTCCAATCAAGAATTAAATGAGGTAAGAAATAAAGTTGTTTATGAACATGCTGAATCAAATACTTAAAAAAATAAAAAATAAAAAATATGAAGCACATAAGTGCCTAATGAGTACTCGACGGTACCAATTTATAAATGTACGTTGAAAACTAGAATAGTAATGTAAAATATCATTTATGAATTCAATTTGTTTCATTTGTCACATGATATTTAAATATACTTAAAAGGATTATTATTTTTCATTAGTTATTTCAAATTAAATGTTAGCAGATAATAAGATAATTATTTAATAATTTTAGTAAATATGATGCATAAAATTATTAACATAAATAATTTAAAGATTGAATATTTATAAATTAAATTTAATAAATATTTAAAAATTGTATTTATTAGATACTATATACGTTTTAAACATTCAAATAAAAGTATTGTTTTGATACACATTATATATGAAAGTGATCAAAGATGAAAAGATAATGTATTCAATCAGGATTCCATTCAATGATCTTTCATTACAATGAAATTGTTATTTTACAAACCTTATTTTCCCTCACAGAAACTATCTATGAGAATAACTTCCCAGCACCTAACTATTGAACTAATGTATTTTATTTAATCTAAACCTACAAACTAACCTAATTAATGTAATACGTCAACATTCCCCCTTATTATGTATTAATTTGAATAAGACTGGAAGTTGCAAGGGTTTTGAGTCGCTAGATTTGAGTTGATGTCAATGATGGATGGATTTTCAGGTCATAATCAGGTAATGGTTAAAGAACTAGAGTAGTACAAGACTGCATTTACCACTCCATGGGGAAGTTATGTGTATTTCAGGATGTCTTTTGTCTTGAAAAATGATGGAGCAACCTTTTAGAGATCAATGGATGTGGCATTTTCATATTTTATAAATAAATTTCTAGTGGTGTACCAAGATGACCTTACTACTTAAATTCAGCAAAAGAAGATCAACATTGTGGTCATCTTGAGAAGATTTTTCTAAGAGATTTGGAATATGGTATTTCACTTAACCCGAAGAAATATGCCTTTGGGGTTATACAACGCAAGCTCTTAGGACATATTGTATCAAAGGATGGAGTTAGGATTGATCTTATAAGGGTCATTGCAATTGATAAGGTGCCTCAGCCAAATACTGTCAAAGGAATTCAACCTTTCTTTGGATAGATAAACTTTGTTAGAAGATTCATTACAAACTTTGCTGAGACCAATTTTCCTATCTCCAAAATGATATAAAAAGGAGCCAAAGTATAATGGAATGAAGAAGCATCTAAGGCATTTTAAAAT
>BSBK01012045.1:2500-154254 GCA_027943335.1 Chamaecyparis obtusa
ATTCTGATATAAGCAATTGTGTTTAATTGAGTATGTTACAAGTTATGAGTCATTGTCTTGATGTCACTGTGAAACATAGTTTGATTGTGTTTGTTGTCTGAAGATTGAAAAGCATGCTCCATTATTATCCTCTTGAGTCACGACTGTCAAACAACAACTTCCAAAACTAGGTTGAGGATATGCCCCTAGTTAGGTAACAAACTTACTTATTGTGGATGGAAAAAGACACACGAAAAGACAAAGATCAGGTACAAGACCAAGCTATGATGGGATTTTTATTATGAGTATATAAGATTGGGAATTAATAGCTTAGAAAATTTTATTATGGATATATAAGGGGTAGGACACTAGAAGAATCCTGATAGATAGAAGAGATAACTTGTCACAAATAGAACCTATTTCTACATTTTCACCACTTGTTTTTATTGCATTTTTTAATTTTTAATTTATATTTTTTTGTATTTTTTCATTTTTAAATTTTTTTTTTTTAATTTTTGACTGGTGCATTGGGATTTTAAGGATACAACTTCTTAAGATGCATATTGTTGAGAGGTTCATGCAACACTTCACCTTCTGATGTAGATAGCTGATAAGCCCCATATCAGTATGCAATACTAATTAAAAATGACCCAACCAATTTGGTTCAAACTTACCTTTCTTCTCACGGTCTTGTTGATTTTTAGGTTTTTCTCTAAGACCTAGGTCTCCCACTTGAAAATATCTAGGTTTCAATTTACTATTATATTGATGTGACATTCGCTATTGTTAAACCTTCAAATGATCAAAGGCTCATTGTCTTCTTTCATCTAATAATTTGAATTCTTGCAACCTTGGTACCCTATATTCTTTATCTGAATGAGATATTTCAATGATACTTAGAGAGAGGGAAACTTGACCTCGAGGGTGTTGGTGTTCAAAATGGATGCTTATGCTCATAGGCTACCAATATACCCTCAGGTTGATTTTAGGATTGGTTAATTCCAAAATGTATATGGATCTTAGGGTAACGGGACCAACTATAGGGACAAGACTGCCCTCTTCACTTCTGGCTCTGCAAAACCAAGGCAGGTGCACCTAACCCAGTGAAAACTATACTTCACACACCAAAGACTAGGTCTAAACAATAGATTGATAGTAAGAAAGTACTAAATGCTAACCTCACATTCATTGACTCTCTATTACTATAGGGTAACAAAAACATACAACCAAAGACCTAAAGCTTAGAAAGGTTATTGATTTCAATATTTGGGATGCAATAACTCCAACTAGTGTATATTAACAAGATGAATACTCATTTAGGCCAATGCCTCATCCATTGGGCAAGAGTCCTTAGACACAAAGACACACAAACTTGAGAATACCTAAGAATTCATAGCCATAAACACATTTATCTTAATCTTTACTGCTTACAAAACATCCTTACATAGACAAGGGAAAACTTATATCTCATTTAGAGCATTGTTTAATCCAATCCTAGATCAGAACTCAAGAATGAAGATATAATACATAAAAACACTATGTAATGAGCTAGAAAACTCAAAGCTTACTTGACTTGACACAAAGGAGAGATAAGAGTCAAATATTTGTATTAAGTATGATGAATTCCTTCTGTGTACACAATGAATCACAAGACACCCTTGCTTGCAAATTACAGCTTAGACCTGCAACTTTCTTCTTTCATTAACAAACATTGAGTCAAAAAACTATTACAAAACCCTTGGGACCAGAAACTAGGGACTGATTATGAACTTCAAAACTGGAACCCCTTCAAAATCAATAATTCAACACTATATACCACTGGTTACCTTGGAATCCTACACAAGTTAGGATGCAACAAGCTATGGATAACCAGGGTAAGGGTTAGGGGTTTCCACCCACCAAGCAATTCAAATGGATCAAAAAATTAATACATTGGAGGGAAAACCTAACAACCCTGAGCAATCAGATCTAAATTCAATCTTCACTTATGGTAATTCTTCTGGAAATGTACTGAAGATCAAGAAACTCCTACAAATCCATCTGATTTGACCCCTGCAACATGCCTCGAGCAAGTAAACCCACTCCCCATAGTACAAAAATCTCTGCAAATAATCATCAGACTCCCTGGACCACACCACAATAATTGTAAATCATTTCTATTAAGTTCGGCCATCGAAACATTCAATTCTAGTCCTTTCTGTCACTGGAAAACATTCAAATTTTCAAATCTGCAGAGAACGGCTACTTTATGGCACTTATCGATGTATCAACGACCCACATTCAAATCTGATCTTGGTTATATCATGACCGTTAGATGCCTCTCCCTTTTCCCAGGTTATGTTCTTTACTTTATAATAATCTGGCGAATATGCGACTGAAAAACCTTCACCCATTCACGAGAACTTTAAGAGCACCGCTAAATCATTTAGCTACTACACGAACACTGTTCACTAAATCACTAAGTCCTTAGACCCTTAGCCAAAACATCACATGAACCAACGAACAAAGAAAACATTTGTGCCAAAAAAACCGAGAGAACTTTTTCTGGGCCCATAAAGAAAATTGACGGTTGTCTCAAAAGCGCATAGATCTCCAAGATTCCATCAAATTATAAGACAACCATCAGGTGGAGAATCTTACCCAGCTTTGACAACCTTTTGACACTGAAAGAGATCAATGACCATCTTAAGTTTGCATGTTTCAGAAAAAACCTGTCAGATTACACATCGTCCGTCAATGCTCTGCAAGTGTCAGAACCCACTAAACCTTGAAAAACCTGGCCCCATTGACAACATGCCCAGTCACACAATGTAGACCAATCAGATAATGACAAATCAGCACACTATGGCACATAAAAACCATCTAAAAATCAGACCCACCTTTATACTGCCGCTTGAGAATAAAGTAACATCGACAGCTGGTGTAAGATCTCAAAGCTCTAACAAATCCTTTGAGAACTTACACCAATCGTTGATCAACTGACAATGTCAGGACCCTCTGAGTCTCAAAAAATTAGGTCCCATTGACAACTACCACCGCATTAATACATGGACCAATCACAGATCGCCATTTGTGCATACATGTCACCTTGGACCCACAGTTTGAAGTGCTTGGCATAAAGGAAGATCAATGGACGTCGCGGCATCACATAGCTCTGAAAAATCCTTTGCACTTTAATGATCACCATCAGATTAAAAAGCTGTCAGAGAGACTGGGCCTAGGAAAAATCAAGCCGAAACATAGGAAATATTAAGGCACTGACATAGAAAAATTAAAGCACCGTCGGGCTCCAAACTTAGGAAAAATTAACCTGGGAAAAATTAACCTGGGAGACTTAGGCAAATTGGTAAATATAAAAGGGGCCCAAAAACCTTTAGTCGCAAGATCACATGACATGAAAAAGGTTCACGCAATCATGCAATAAAGGGTTAACAATTTTAGCACATGCATTTTAGAGGTTTTTAAGTGACCCAAAAAGTAACACAAAATTAGAACAAGGCTAGGGCATTTTAGGGTTTTTCAAACAAATGACTAGTTTTTCAAAATTTTCACCTAGGGTTTAAACCAAAGACAAGGAAAAAGGATGCAGAGGCCAGGAAAAAGGGGATGTAGCCATGAATTTTTTTACCAGTGCTAATAGTGGCTCATACTCAGGGACGTGCATCTCCTGCAGATACAACGAGCAAGCTAGAATCTCCTAGAAGAGCAGACCAACTCAAAATTTTGACCAAAAAAAAAAAAAATAGATGACTGTACAGGGGGAAAACCTAAACTACTACTCATGGAAAAGATACTTCAAGAGAAGTAAAACTTTAGGGAATTGTCCATGAATAGGCAATTCCAAAGTACCACCAGTTAAATCTTTCAGGACATAAGAATCTGTTCCCCATTTGCTCTCAATAAGATAAGGACCCAACCAAATTGGATCAAACTTTCCATGCTTTCCCTTATTTTCCAACCTTGCATTCCACATCAGGACCAGGTCATCAACTTCAAAACTCCTAATAGTAGCCCTTTTATCAAACAATTTCTTACATTATCTTTGCAATGTCTCATTTCTTTCATGTGCATCTCTCCTTACCTCCTCCAATTGGATCAATTCATCCATTCTTACTCTCATCTAATCATTCAAATCTTCATCATATGCCTAGATGAACTTATACATCTGCAATAGATTATTTTGAGGCAATCTAGCACTTATTCCATATACCAAATCAAATGGAGCACAACCTATGGCCTTCTTAATAGTTACCCTGTGTTAGCCCATAGTGCCCACCACAAATTTGAGTCCTAGGCTTTCTTATTCTTGTCCAACACTCTCTTGAGAATCTTAATCAAACTTTTGTTACTGGACTCAGCCTGACCATTTCCTTGTGGATGATATGGGGAAGAAAATGAAATGTGTATCCCATATTGCTGACAAAAAATCACTAAATTCCTATGATCTAAAAACACATTGCATTATCAACCATAATTACCTCTAGGCAACCAAACCTGGTAAGGATGTTCTACATCACAAAGTCTATTACCACTTTGCTAGTAGCCTTTCTAGTAGAGATAGCTTCAACCCACTTGGTAAAATAGTCTGTTGCCACTAGTATGTAAGAATGTCCACCACTAGACTTGTTGGGAATTTCTCCAATAAAATCAATACCCCACTTTTGAAAGGAGCCTGAACTGCAACAGGTCAGAGTGGCAAATTTTCATTAAATTTCAACTTTCCAGCAAATCTTTGACAAGCATCACATCTTCTTACAAATTGATGTGTATCCTTAAAAACTGTAGGCCACCAAAATCCAAACCTAAGGATCTTGTGAGCTGTGGTCTTTTGCCATATAGTGTCCTCCACAAATACCCTGGTGCATTGCCTTTAACAGAGACTCAGACCTCTCATGGTCTATGCACTTTAGCAATACTCCATTGCTTCTCCACCACAACTCACCATGTATAATGGCATACCTTGCAGATTGCAACTTGATAGTTCTCCTTCTATTTTCATCCATCTCAGGGGGAAGGACCAACTTTTGCAAGTAACCAATAACATCTTTGTACCAATCACAATAATCCATATCACAAACATATGGCCTTTGCTCTTCTTCTAACACATTTACATGATTTGCAATCAAATTGCTTTGTGCCATTAATTTTGCAAGACCTAAGCCTCTTACCAACTTTGTAATCTGGATATCAATATTAAATTCTTAGATCCTATTGATCCATCTACATCTTTTCCCTGAAATTTCTTGTTGCACCAATATATCCTTAACTGCAGCACTAGGAACATAAGCAACCACCTTAGCTCCCACAAGATAACATCTAAAAGCCTCGACTGCTTTAACTAAGGCATAAGCCTGTTTCTCAGTATTATCATATTTCAATTCTGCTGCTTGTAGGGATTTGCTAAAAAATGATATGGGTTGTTCATATCCATCTGAATTCTTCTGCAATAAAACTGCTGCAATTTTATGACAAGAAGCAAAAGAAAATATCTGCATGGGCTTATCATAATCAGGTGTCTTCAAAACAGGAGCATCCTTGATGGCCTTTTTGATAATTTTGAAAGATTCATCTACTTCTTCATTCCATTCAATCTTTGCTTCTTTTTTCAACATTCTAGAGATAGGGATACTGATTTCTGCAAAATTTGTAACAAATCTCCTTAGAAAATTCACCTGCCCAAAGAAGGACTGTATTCCTTTAACATTTCTAGGTGGTGAAAGCTTGTCTATAGCCATAACCCTTTTAGGGTCAATTATCACTCCATCCTTGGACACAATATGTCCTAAGAGCTTGCCTTCCACAACACCAAAAGAACACTTCTTTGGATTCAAAGAAATTCCATACTCTAAGGCCCTAATAAAAATTTTCTCAAGATGTTCACAGTGTTGACTATGCTATGAGATCATCCTGATACACCACTAGAAATTTGTTTATGAAGTCTGCAAAGGCCACATCCATAGCTCTCTGAAAATTAGCTCCTGCATTTGTAAGACCAAAGGGCATTCTAACATAAACATATGTTCCCCAAGGGGTAGTGAATGCAGTCTTAAACTATTCTAACTCCTTGACCATGACCTAATTATATCCAGAGAAACAATCCATCATGGACATTAACTCTGATCTAGTAACCTTCTATAGCATATTCTCCATATTAGGCAAACCATAATTGTCCTTCAAATTCCTAAAATCAACACATAATCTAATGTCACCATTCTTTTTTCTGACTGGAACCAGGTTTGACACCCAAGTAGAATGTCTGACAGGCTTGATGATGCCAGCATCCATCATCCTTTTGAGTTCATCCTGCATTTTTGGTGCCAAGGTAGGGTTCACAGGCCTTAATTTCTACCTAAAAGGTTTAGTTCCTTCCTTCACTGGTATTTCATGCTAGAATAGATCTTCTCTATAGGCTTTCAAATCATCATAAGACCATGCAAAGACATGTCTAAATTTTTTGAGAAGATCAATTAGATTATTCCTAGTTTTCTGAGACAAACATTTACCTATATAAACATTTTTGGGTATTTGACTTGTTCCTAAATTTATTTCCTCCAAATCATTGACCTTATCAACAAATTTAGGAAAATAGGTCCTCTCTTTATCATCAAATACCCTCTTAAGAGCAACCAATCCCCTTGGGATCCTATTTGATTTTAATTGAAAAACTTCCTTCCCAAGAACATTTTCTTTTCCATCTCTGATGTCAACATAAGTGCTGAAATCCATCTCCTAACCATCAAAATGAGAATCACACTGCAAAAACCTTAGTATATCTTGATCATCAGAAAATACTTGCCAATTCTCAACATTGTCTGGGATAGCAGGCCTAGACTTACACTCAATCCTGGATATCCCTACAAAGGTAATATCTTCTGGCCTTAATGCTATGTTTGCTAGTAAGTCAGCCATCCTATTTTGGCTTCTATCCACCCAATCAATACCAAAAGTGCTGAAACCCTCAATTTCATCCCAAACAACATTTCTATATTGTTTTAGCCTTTGATTCTTAGATGCATACTTTGATCTAATCTAGGAGATTATTAACTTAGAGTCACCAATCACCCTAAGATGTTTGATTCCATGTTTTGATGCTTGTCTCAAACCAATCAGTAGGGCCTCATATTCAACAACATTATTTGTGCACAGGATCAAGAGAGTGAAAGAAGACTTGAAAGTCTTACCACTTGGGGATATCAATAGCACTCCTACTCTGAAACCTTCCTTAGAACTTGCTCCATCAAAATACAGAGTCCATAAGACATTACCTTCTACCATATTATTTTCATCATTAGCCAGAAGGACAGGCTTGACCTTTTCTTGCACTTCTCTCTCCTGAACTTGGAAAGAACCAATATCAGTGTCAACAAAACAATTCATATTTTCATCTTCATCCTCCTCTATCATATGTGGAGTTCTAGCTTCCCTTGAAACTTTCACACTTTCTCCTTCAATGCTAAAGGTAGCAAAAGACAAGTCACATTGAATACTTCCTCCCATAGAAGCACTCCATTTTCTAGATAATAGCATTCCATATTGAGGAGGAATATCAACTACAAGAACACTCATAGTTAGTTGTTTATCAGGAAATGCCACTAATTTATAAGGCAAAGCCTTAATGGTACCAATAACTGGTACTTCTCTTGAGTCCATAGCTTGGCATCTCCCATGAGGTGTATAAACCTTTAGTCCTAATGACTTCATGATCTCTGTAGGCATGATAGTGTTTGATGCTCCAGAATCAATCATGCAATTCTTCAAAAGTTTTCCATTTATCATAAGGGACAAGAAAAAAGGGTCAACTATCCCTGATGCACCATTTACAACATTTGCATTCAAAAATATCTGAGGAATCTTAGAGACAATTTCTTCATTTTTACTGTCAGGTGTGTCATCTAAGGAAGCTACATGCTTGTCACCTCTATTCATTTCTTGGATCTTTATAGAAGAGGCACCATTTACCCAATCCAAGGCCTTGACCTTATGCTCTTCTATCCTCATCATTTCTAACAATGGAACCTTGACAGTTATTTGTGAAAGCAATTTAGTCATATCAATGGGAACATATGTATGATTACCCATGTCTTCCTTAATCTTAGTGACATCTTTATCTTCTACTTTGATAGTCAAGTCAGATTTACCTTTGTGTAGAAACTCATCATCCTTCTGAAGTGTAGGAACAACTAGTTCTGATATCTTTGTTTTACCTTGAGGTATTGCAACAGGTCCCATCTTCTTTTTTACTTTAACCTTACTGACAACACCAACATGTTTCTCCTTTTCCTCATGTTGTTGTGTACTCTTTTCTAATTTATTGATAAACATACTACCTGGTTTACCATTTGTGCTTCCAATTGTCCTGGTTCTCAAATTGTAATTGCTCCTGGCTTGAGTGACCATGTCTGCAGTGATTTGAGCAATTTCCTCATCAGAGGGTCTCCTTAATGAAACATGTTCCTCACACTTTACTGTACCACATCCAACATCATCAAATTCTTCTTCCTCATCATCAGTAGAGTCAACCTCATCCCGTGCATGAGAAGAAGTCATTGCATAACCACTCCTATCATATTGCTCATCCTGTTCCTGGTTCTCAGATAAATTCAAAGCAATAACATAATGTTCTGGACTATGAGGAGATTGACAAGCAGTACACCATGGGACATCATCATTCATGTTAACTAAATTTATTTGCAAAGGATCATGAATCCTATCATCAGGCCTATCCCTTTTAACTAGAAAAATGGGCCTGCCATCCTTCCATTGAATATTGTATGGGTAATTCTGCATTCTTGGTTGCCTGTTAAAATTACTTGAAACAGGCCGGTCATTTGTTGCAACCCTATTGTTTCTTTTTTCATTAGGCTTTAGATCCTCTAAAGCACTTAGAATCTGCTCTAGATTATCCTCTTCTTTGGGTTTCAAGTTAGTAGACCTTCCCATCTCTTTCTTATTTTGCACTTGAGGCCTATAATCATCTCTTCTCCCTAACTTTCCTGATATTCTTCTATTACTTTCTATGTTGATAACCAACTTGTAAGCCTCCCCAAGATTTCTAGGGTTCTTATCCCTTAAGAGGTAACCCATCTTTGCATCAAAAGCATTTAAGTATATCACAAGACACACTTTGTCATCTAATCTGATAACTTGCAAGAGCCTATGCATAGCCTTTTGGAATCTTATATTAAATTCAAGGACCTCTTCATTCTGATTTTTCTTTATGTTATTGAATTCATTCAAAATAAAACCCTCATTTTTTTTATCTCCATAATGCTCCTTGAAACAATTCTTAAATTCATTCCAAGACCCTATACTAGCACGGGGCAATCCTCTAAACCAATCCCTAGCATCCTCAGTCAGAGATTGTACAAATAACTTCATTACAACATCATCGGGCTCAACATTATAATCATCTATTACATCCATAAATTTTTTTAGATGTTCCTCACATGTGATGACATTGTTCCCAATGAACTTTGGGAGCTTCTTTCTAATTTCATCAGGAATTACATTAGGATAACCAGGAATACCAAAAAAGATAAGTTGTTTGTACCTTTCATGAACATGAACTCCTTGAGGTGGGTCCATTCCTTGAGATGTAGATGTCCTTATGTTTGAACTAGCAGGAATTTTAGCAACACCTAGAATGCCATTTGTTTGAGTTGCAAGGTTACCATGATTTCCACCTTGCCCCAAAAAGGAAGCAGCAACATTTGAAGGTCCTGAGGTATGCTTGAGAAAATCAATCTTCTTTCTCATTTCTACAGCAGTAGCCTCCAATTCTTCTTTCTCTAATTCTTTATCTAATATTTCTTTCTCTTTTCTAGCCTTCTCAAGGTCTGCATCTAATCTCAACCCTTGCTCTAATGGGTTTTCCACATGAACTTGTTCATTGATTTGAACTCCAACAACTTTTTGTTTGCCTTTATCTCTAGGCCTAGTTATCTCATGTGTTTTATACACAATAGGCTGTTCCTCTGCTCTTTCAGGCTCTGGGACAAAATTAATTGCCTCCAAATCTAACAACTACCTCTTTAGCTAATCAACCCTTATCATTGCTTGTCTTACTCTGTCTTTTTTATCTTTTTCTCTTTGCTGTCTGATAACAACTTGTTCTTGAACTCTTCTTTCCAACTCATAGAGTTCTTCAAAGATGTCTTCTGATTCTGAGAGAGTAGTCTCAGACTCATCATCTCCCACTTGAAATTCATCCTCATACTGGTTCAATCCCAAATCAACAACCTCTTCATATTCTAAAATATTTTCTTCTTAACTAGGCTTGGTTTGAGCTTCTTGTCTTGTATCCTTTTTACCTCTCCAAGTATGAGAAACATTTCTTTTCTTCTTTCCTCCCCTTGTCTGACTAGGCCTAGAAGAGCTTGGAATACCTTCTTCCATTATGTTTTTAGGATGCTCCTTTCTCCAAGACCTAGTACCTCTGTAACTCATCTTATAAAAATCTATTGACTAGCACTACTGCAGAGATGTTTGAGTCACCACCCAAAATATTGGGAATTTCACAATACTATTTCCTCACTTAACAAATATTCAAATGAGTTTAACAAGACAAGGGACAAGAATAACCCTATTTTTTCCAATGATGACCTACTGGTTACTATAGACTTGTGTAACATTTCCCTAGTAGAGTCACCATCTTGTTGGTGTTCAAAATGGACGCTTATGCTCATAGGCTACCAATATACCCTCAGGTTGATTTTAGGATTGGTTAATTCCAAAATGTATATGGATCTTAGGGTAACTGGACCAACTATAGGGACAAGACTGCCCTCTTCACTTCTGGCTCTGCAAAACCAAGGCAGGTGCACTTAACCTAGTGAAAACTATACTTCACACACCAAAGACTAGGTCTAAACAATAGACTGATAGTAAGAAAGTACTAAATGCTAACCTTACATTCATTGACTCTCCATTACTATAGGGTAACAAAAACATACAACCAAAGACCTAAAGCTTAGAAAGGTTATTGATTTCAATATTTGGGATGCAATAACTCCAACTAGTGTATATTAACAAGAGGAATACTCATTTAGGCCAATGCCTCATCCATTGGGCAAGAGTCCTTAGACACAAAGACACACAAACTTGAGAATACCTGAGAATTCATAGCCATAAACACATTTATCTTAATCTTTACTGCTTACAAAACATCCTTACATAGACAAGGGCAAACTTATATCTCATTTAGAGCATTGTTTAATCCAATCCTAGATCAGAACTCAAGAATGAAGATATATACATAAAAACACTATTTAATGAGCTAGAAAACTCAAAGCTTACTTGACTTGACACAAAGGAGAGATAAGCGTCAAATATTTGTATTAAGTATGATGAATTCCTTTTGTGTACACAATGAATCACAAGACACCCTGCTTGCAAATTACAGCTTAGACTTGCAACTTTCTTCTTTCATTAACAAACACTGAGTCAAAAAAATATTACAAAACCCTTGGGACCAAAAACTAGGGACTGATTATGAACTTTGAAAATGGAACCCCTTCAAAATCAACAATTCAACACTATATACCATTGGTTACCTTGGAATCCTACACAAGTTAGGATGTAACAAGCTACGGATAACCAGGGTAAGGGTTAGGGTTTCCACCCACCAAGCAATTCAAACAGATCAAAAAATTAATACATTGGAGGGAAAACCTAACAACCCTGAGCAATTAGATCTAAATTCAATCTTCACTTATGGTAATTCTTCTAGAAATGTACTAAAGATCAAGAAATTCCTACAAATCCATCTGATTTGACCCTTGCAACATGCCTCGAGCAAGTAAACCCACTCCGCAAGGTACAAAACTCTCTATAAATAATCATCAGACTCCCTGGACCACACCACAACAACTGTAAATCATTTCTATTAAGTTCGATCGTCGAAACATTCAATTCTGGTCCTTTCTGTCACTGGAAAAAATTCAAATTTTCAAATCTGTAGAGAATGGCTACTTTATGGCGCTTATCAATGTATCAATGACCCACATTCAAATCTGATCTTGGTTTATATCATGATCATTAGATGCCTCTCCCTTTTCCCAGGTTATGTTCTTTACTATATAATAATCTGGCGAATACACGACTGAAAAACCTTCGCCCATTCGCGAGAACTTTAAGAGCACTGCTAAATCATTTAGCTACTACGTGAACACTGTTTTCCAAATCGCTAAGTCCTTAGACCCTTATCCAAAACATCATGTGAACCAGTGAACAAAGTAAACATTTGTCAAAACCACCAAAAAGATCGAGAAACTTTACTAGGCCCGCAAAGAAGATCGATAGTTGTCTCAAAAGCGCATAGATCTCCAAGATTCCATCAGATTATAAGACAATTGTTAGATGGAGAATCTTACCCTACTTTGACAACCTTCTGACATAGGAAGAGATCAATGGCCATCTTAAGTTTGCATGTGTCGAAAAAAACCCATCAGATTACATGCCATCCGTCGATGCTCTGCAAGTGTCAAAACCCACTGAACCTTGAAAAACCTGGCCCCACTGACAAAATGCCCAGTCACACAACATGGACCAATCAGATAATGAAAAATCAGCACACCGTGGCACATAAAAACCATCTGCCAATCGGACCCACCTTTATACTACCGCCTGAGAATAAAGTAACATCGACGGCTGGCGTAAGATCTCAAAGCTCTAACAAATCCTTTGGGAACTTACGCCAATCGTTGATCAACTGAAAATGTCAGGACCCTCCGAGTCTCAGAAAATTAGGTCCCACTAACAATTGCCACTGCATTAATACATGGACCAATCATAGATCACCATTTGTGCATACGTGTCACCTTGGACCCATAGTTTGAAGCGCTTGGCATAAAGGAAGATCAATGGACATCGCGACATCACATAGCTCTGACAAATCCTTTGCGCTTTAATGACCACCGTCGAATTAAAAAGCTATCAAATAGACTGGGCTTGAGAAAAATCAAGTTGAAATATAGGAAATATTAAGGCACTAACATAGGAAAAATTAAAGCACTGCTAGGCTCCAAACTTAGGAAAAATTAACTTGGGAGACTTAGGCAAATCGGTAAATATAAAAGGGGCCCGAAAACCTTTAGTCACAAGATCGCATGACATGAAAAAGGTTCACGTGATCATGTGACAAAGTGTTAACAATTTTAGCACATGCACTTTAGAGGTTTTTAAGTGACCCAAAAAGTAACACAAAATTAGAACAAGGCCAGGGCATTTTAGGGTTTTTCAAACAAACGACTAGTTTTTCAAAAATTTCACCTAGGGTTTAAACCAGAGACAAGGAAAAAGGATGCAGAGGCTAGGAAAAAGGGGATGCAGCCATGAAATTTTTTTACCAGTGCTAATAGAGGGGAAGAATGACTTTAGAACCATAAACAAGGGAATATGGTGTGGCTCCAATAGGAGTACATATGGATGTTCGGTATGCCTATAAGGCAAGATTTAATTAGATATGCCAGTCACGACAAGTGTCATTGATAATATTTTTGAGGATTTTAAAAATGGTTTTGTTAGATGCCTCAACTTGACCATTTCCCTGGGGGTAGTAGATTGTATAATAATGATGAGTTATGTGGAACTTTTCACAAAATTCATCCATATCTTGATTTTGGATATGTTTCCCATGATCAGTGATAAGATGCATAGGGATACCATATCTATAAATGATATAATTAAGGATGAACATGGGTATTTGTTTACTGATGGCAGTGATCAATGAAATGACTTCAACCCATTTAGTAAAATACTCAGTTGCAGTGATAATGTAATTATGGCCATTAGAAGATGGATGATGAATTGTGCCCACAAGGTCGAGTCCCCACTAACTAAAGGGTAATGTAGTAGTAAAATGATGAAGCTCCTGTGCTGGTGCATGAATAATATTCCCATGGATTTGACACTTTTTATATTTTCTAGCATATTGAAAGGAATCTATCTCCATCATAGGCTAATAGTAACTCATACACATGAGCTTATTAGCCAAGGAAGGACCACTCAAATTTGTCCCATATGAGCTTCTTAGCCAAGTAAGGACCACTAAAATGTGTCCTTCCTTGGCTAAGAGTCTCCATTTGACTTCATAAGAGATTACCATCAAGACATCACCGATACAGGATGTTAGAAATTAGGATATAATGGGTGACTTGGCAAAGGAAGGTGCACTTGTGGTTTCTTCTATATAAATTAGGAGGAATGGAATTTTCATTGAGATAAGTATATATCTTCCATAAGTCAGAGAATATTGGCCAATGATATGACATATTATTCTTGTATTAGGATCATCATACACAGGGTAAGCCAAAGGTTCCACCAAGAACTCAAAATGGGTTTTTGTGTCTTCCATATCAAGGAGTGAAGCAATTGTAGCCATGACATTTGCAACTTTGTTATCATGTCTTTGTATTTTTTCAAAAGTGATCATAGAAACACACTATTTAAAGTTATCCACCATACGTTTATATGGTAACAACTTATCATCTTTGGTCTAATAATCATCATCACTTGGTTAATAATCAATTGAGAGTCTCCATATAAGTTCAATTTTATAATCTTCCATTGCAAAGCCATCCCAAGTCCTATCAACAATGCCTCATACTCAACCATATTATTTGTGTAGGGAAAGAGTAACTTATAAGACTTTGGTATTGTGCGTCCTTGTGGTGTAACAAAGAACAATTCAACTCCTGAACCATGTTGAGTGTATGATCCATCAAAATATAATTTTCATGCTTGTGTAGATAATGTTAAAATTTATGCATCTGGAAACTCAGTCTATATAGGATGGTCATCTGACAATGGTGCTTCAGCTAGTTGATCCACAATTACTTGTCTTGTAATAGCCTTCCTATCCACATAATCGATGTCAAATTCACTAAGAAGCATAACCCACTTAGCCAATCTACCTATTAATGTTGTTTTTCTTAGAAAATACTTCAAAGGATCTATTTTTTCAATGAGCTTGATAGAATGATATAACATGTAATGCCACCATTTCTGTGAAGCAAAAACTACTACCAAGCATGCACACTCAATTGGTGAGTAGTTGAGCTCATATCCTACTAGAGTGTGATTGATATAATATATAGCCTTTTTCTTTCCCATCATGATCTTGTTGTGCTAGAAGAGCACCCAAAGAAACTTTAGTTGTTGAGATATAGAGAAAAAGTATCTTTCCAGGTATTGGTGACATAAGAGTAGGTGGATTAGTCAAATACTGCTTTATTTTGTCAAAGACTTCTTCACATTTATCACCCCATTAAAATGATACATTTTTATGTAGTAGATGTTGAAAAGGATGACGTATGTATTCCAGTTGAGAAATAAATATTCTAATTGATTGGAGTCATCCTTGCAATGGTCTTAACTGACTAATGTTCTTAGGAGATGACATTTCACTAGTACATTTTGCACCATTTTTCGATGCACTATTGGTCAAAGTTTCTACCCGAATTGGTTGAATAGTCGACCAATTGGTTCGTCTCTATCATCTACGTCAAAATATTGACCCATTGTTGCAACCATAGAATAATTGACACCAATATTGGTCGAAAATGAGGGAAATCTAGGCCGAAAATAACATTAGCAAGTGTTGGTATATTGGTTGATCTTTCGACCAATATAGATTAATATTGGTTGAAAAATTTGGTCGATCTGACTAGGATGAAAAACTCATGATGGTCATATTTCAACCAAAATTGGTTGAAATATTTAGCAGCTCCAACCAGGATGAAAAACCCACAATGCCACATTTCGATACAGCATGGTCGATTTTCGACGATGGTGGGTCAAAATTTCGACAAAACACAGAGTGTTTAAAAAAAAATTGAAGATAAATATCCAAACTAATCACCAATGACATCCTGATCGGTGATTAGTCTAGATATTTATCTTCATGTGTCCACACTCATTCTACTGCTTGTTGCTAGCGGGTCCCTATTTGTTCTATTTTCTAGACTGCTTTAGGCTCTAGCAATCCATCTGCTCTACTCTGCGTGAAACTATGGGTTTTTTCATTTTGTTTGAACTATTTGAGAGATAGGCTCTGACTGGTGATCCATGAATTGGTAGAGCTTCCTCTTAAATGCCCAAAACTCTTCAAATATATTGGTGTGAAGCGCCCAAAGGGTATTCTTCTCTATGGGCCTCCTGGTTCTGGGAAAACTTTAATTGCTAGGGTAGTGGCAAATGAAACTGGTGCCTTCTTTTTCTGTATCAATGGACCTGAGATCATGTCAAAGTTGGTTGGAGAAAGTGAAAGAAATATCTAAAAGGATTTTGAGGAGGCTGAGAAGAATGCCCCATCCATTATATTTATTGATGAGATATTACAGAGATTTGTCAGCGGGTTTGCAAGTATGATATTGGAGAAAATATTGAGAAGGCGAGTTTCAATTGTGGTAGCTTTTGCAAACTAGATTTGGTTATGAATTTCTCAATGGTTTTTTTTGAACTGGTTTGTTATAATTTTACATTTTTTATTCAATTTTCCTTAAATTGTATCTTATTATTTCAATTTTTCATGTTCTTTTTCCTTTGCACTTTTACAGGATAATATTAAACATGAAAGAAAAAGAAGTGAGAACCCCAAGGCAATAGATGAGGATGATAGTGATGAGGTAGCTGAAATAAAGATTGCTCATTTTGAGGAGTCAATGAAATATTCCCGAAGAAGTGTCAGTGATGCTGATATTTAGAAGTATCAAGCCTTTGCACAAACACTACAACAATCTCAAGGCTTTGGTTCTAAATTTTGATTTCCTAGTGCTTCTGTTGGTGCTTTGGATGTATTTGCTACAATTAAAAATAAAGATGATGATGACTTATACAGTTAGGAAACTTAGTACACAATTGTCATCTTAATGAAGTGAAAAATGTGTCTATTCTAGTAGGGACCTTCCGGTGACAAATAGCCAATGCTATTCAATTTGGCTCCAGCTTTTGCTTGTATGAGTTTTATCTGTTCATATGTTTGAAACTTTATTTAGTTTATCAGCCCTTTAGCCGAGGACTTACTAACTTGTAAGTCTTTAGAGAAATATTAAATGTGGTAAGGAAATTTAGCTATGGAAACTTTTTCTCAAGTGGTAGATAATGCTATGAAAACCTTGTTTTAAAAAAAAAAATCCTGCTGGAAAATATTCTATACTAAATCAATTCTACAACAAAGGAAGTCTAGTTCAACTAATTCTGACTAGTGATCCATGAATTGGTAGAGCTTCCTCTTAGATGCCCACAACTCTTTAAATCTATTGGTGTGAAGCCCCCAAAGGGTATTCTGCTCTATGGGCCTCCTAGTTCTGGGAAAACTTTAATTGCCAGGGCAGTGGCAAATGAAACTGATGCCTTCTTTTTCTGTATCAATGGACTTGAGATCATGTCAAAGTTGGTTGGAGAAAGTGAAAGAAATCTCTAGACGGCTTTTGAGGAGGCTGAGAAGAATGCCCCGTCCATTATATTTATTGATGAGATATTACAGAGATTTGTTAGCGGGCTCTAGCAATCCATCTACTCTACTCTACATGAAACTGTGGGTTTTTTCATTTTGTTTGAACTATTTGAGAGATAGGCTCTGACTGGTGATGCATAATTGGTTTGCATGTTTGCAGCATGGAAGTAGTGTTGGGGATGTTGGTGGTGCTGTGAATAGAGTCCTTAACTAGTTGTTGATAGAGATGGATGGTATGACAACCAAGAAAATAGTTTTAATTATACCTAATGGCATTGGCCTGTTATACCCAAGGATTCAATGGAGCTGATATTACATAGATTTGTCAGCAGGCTTGCAAGTATGCTATTAGAGAAAATATTGAGAAGGTGAGTTTCAATTGCGGTGGCTTTTGCAAACTAGATTTGGTTATGAATTTCTTAATGGTTTTTTTTGAACTGGTTTGTTAGAATTTTACATTTTTTGATTCAATTTTCCTCAACTTGTATCTTATTATTTCAATTTGTCATGTTCTCTTTCCTCTGCACTTTTACAGGATATTGAACGTGAAAGAAAAATATGTGAGAACCCCGAGGCAATGGATGAGGATGATAGTGATGAGGTAGCTGAAATAAAGGCTGCTCATTTTGAGGAGTCAATGAAATATACCCGAAAAGTTTCAGTGATGTATTTGCTACTACTACTGCTTCTGCTGCTGCTTTAGATGTATTTGCTAAGATGATTTCCCCCGCCAAGATGATGTGCATCCATTTTATGGAGATATGCTAAATTTTTTATATGATAAAGATCACTACAACTTGGCCCTTGGCCAGATCAATATTGCTCGCAATCTCATTGCCAAAGTGGCCAAAGACTATGTTAGGTTGATAAAATATGGGGATTCTCTTTACCACTACAAATCTTTGAAGGTTGCTGCACTTGGATGGATATGTACCATTATTAAGAGAATTGGACCGAGTTTGGCTTACCTCAAATAGGTGAGGTAGCATATGGTTATGTTCTTTTTTCTATCTATCTAGTTTTCACTACCTATCATTCCTTGGGATATCTTGCAAGGGTTCTATAAATTGATGGTATATATTTTGGTGGGTGTCTTGTATGGGCCTATGAAATTTTTTATCTTGTCTTTTTTTTCAATCCTACAACTAGATTTTGATACATGGATTTCTTGTAAGGAACTTTGATACCGCCATTTCAGTAGTTCTTCATATGATAGTTTTGTATGCAGTCCCCAGTCTAGGCTTTATTTATAGATTTTTTTATCTTAATATTAAAAGAATTAATTTAGTTAAATAAAGCTTTATGTCCCAAACACAATGACAACTAGGATGTGAATTTAATCTTTCTGACAACTAAAGAGTAAAAAAAGATAACAGATGGTTCAATAGAACCTACAACTTTGTCCATGTAAGAGTTGAACTCTAAAATTTATGGTATGAAGACCTGTAACTTGTAGCTAAGAATATGATATTGAATAATTATGACTTATTTTAAAAATTTAGGAAAACTTAACCATTTCTGTAGTGATTACTTAAAAAAAAGTATACCCGATCTATGACTCAATATTTGTAACCTCTCAAAAACTTTTCCTTTCCACTTCAATATCTTCTTGATAATTCTTGATCTCCTCAGAACCACTAGAAAAAAAACAATGACAATAGAACTTGCTACTTTAGAAAATTGCATCAATACTTAACTTAAACATTACAGTCATGAAGGGTGTAACAAAATCTGATATGCTAATAGACAAACTCATTTTGCACAAAATGGCATTAAGGATGGATTTTGGTTTACATGTGGTACATCAATTCCTTCATCGAAGACATTATCTATTACATTTATAATTGTTTATTTAGGTTCCATAGCACTAGCATATACACAAAAAGAATATGTATTAAAAAAAACATGGACACTACATATATATAAAAATAACCTGTTAAAAAAAAAGAGGCCACTGAGGACAATTACACAGGTCTCCAGAAACAACATTACCCAACTCTTTCTCTCAAGCCAAAGACTTGGTGTGTTCAATTGCCCAAACTAGCAGTCAATTCTATGTTGAGTATATCTATTAGGCCCTCCTGCAGTTTGAACGAATTAATAATAGAAAATAAGAATTGATTTAACACTTCACCTACTAAAAAACACAAACCAATGAAATAATCCACATTAGGCCAAGAGAGGTTGACACATTCAATATGAGAATACTTACACAAAATGAAGTTGAATCATGCTAGACAATGACAATGAGAAGTTGACTATTGGCCCTTCTAGTTTTTTATTTGATAGTTTCCTGACAATGACACATTCAAAATGCACTTATGAGCAAATACCTAGAATGAATGAATTTGATTAAATAATGAAGGTATGTTAGCTTGAGCTTCACTTGGTTTCGAGAATACTTTAATATTCTCTACTTAACAAGGCCAACCACGTGAAGGTGGAAGCTCATTTGGCCTCACCCCCCTCCCCCTAACATCAATCTAAATTCCCCATTAACATCTAATTACATAGTTCATTCATCCATTTATGAACTATAACATTTAATCAATACAATCACATAACATCCATTAATATGATATAACATTCATTAATACACAACACTAATCAAGAATTCATTAACACATAATAATATTCATTAACATGACATATAATTCAATATTAATACACAACATTCATAGAAAATTACTTAAAAAAAATGTTCATGGAGCTATAATGATAGTTTTACTGATATTTTTGTCACAATTTGATGTTTAGGATAGGGGAAAAGCACCTACAACGACAGAGGCAATAGCTGTAGATACAGATGAGGATATCCCAGAAATCCCTAATATAATAAATACAGTGAAGAAAAAACTAAAAAGAGTCAATGCAGAAATTATTACTATTTTGCATGATGCTACTACTGGCCTCACCGCGATGTCCATGACCAGGTAATTGAGCAAGTAAAAAATCCCATGACAAGAACACATACATATTTTAGTTCACGACATAAAAGAGTATAAAATATAAACCTTTATTGAACTTTTGTTATAACTAAAGATTCATTACTGCTTACTTCAAAATGATGTTCTCACGCCATCAATTCATCTATCCTCTTCAGCATCTCCTCGATTGTATTTGCATCTTCCAAAAGAGTAATAATTTCTGCATTACTCTTTTTAGTTTTTTCTTCACCGTATTTATTATATTAGGGATTTCTGGGATATCCTCATATGTATCTATAGATATTGCCTCTGTTGTTGCAGGTGCTTTTCCCCTATCTAATATTTATCTTCAGGTGTCCACACTCGTTATGTTGCTTGTTGCTAGTGGGTCACAGTTAGTGATTGGGAGAGCCCTATTTTGGCACCAGTCATGTAGTACAAGCACTAGAATTGAGTTTTTTGGCACGGGTTGGGAAATTTTTGTATATCAACATGTGATAGAGTATCCTATACTCCTATTATCTCTATTATATTATAGTCTCCTATTATATTACTGTAATATAATAGAGATAATAGGAGTATAGGAGACTCTATCTCATGTTGATATACAAAAATTTCCCAGCCTATGCTAAAAAACTCAATTCTAGTGCTTGTACTACATGACTGGTGCCAAAACAGGGCTCTCCCAATCACTGATTGTGACCCCAAATCTACAAACTCTCATGTTTTAAGTAATTTTATATGATCATTAGCACATTTCGTACATGGATGAGAAACAATATCCACATCTAGAAAATCTCCACAAAAATCCCTTATGGCCTCCACTGCATATACATCTTCTTAGAATCTAAAAACTCCCCATAATTGATTCTCATCAATGTACCAATTTGGATAGTAAGTCTAATTTAATTTGTCTGTGGACTCAGACCTTAAATTATTGAGCTTCTCTTTGTTTTGAGAATAGTTTAACATTCTCTACTTAACAGGGTGAACCACGTGAAGGTGGAAGCTCATTTGGCCCCTCCTAGGAGCCTCTTATGACCCTTTATGACATTTTAAGACCTCTAAGATGTATTCTTAGGGATCTTAAATAGTTGTAAAGGGTCAAAAGGGGTCTTGTGACACAACATCTAAGAAACATAATTGTAGGCATCATGATCACATTTTTTGGAGACAACGTAATTGAGTGATGTACCCAGATGATGGAGAGCAACTTCTACACCTCTGGTTCCAAGTTGTTCTCCATCCCACAGTGTCAACGTGGAATCAGAGGTGCAGAAGTTGCACTCCATCGTCTGGGTATACAACTCAATTATGTTGTCTCCAAAAAAATGTGACCATGATGCCTACAATTATGTTTGTCAGCTATTATGAAATCTACATTTATGTTTCTCAGCTCTCTTTAGTACTCTTCTTTAATCTGTGTTCGACGATAAACATCTTCTTCTTCTTACTAATTGAAACTAGAGCTTCCTTTTCATTAGGATTCAACTCCACTTCCCTCATCTCATCATCCTCATCACCCTTAGCTACCATCCTAAGCCCTTCTTCCCTCTCTAGTTCTTCAAGCCTCTGCAAGATATCTGGATCAATAAAGTCTGCAACATTATGTCCATCCATGATCTCAGGAATATCATCTTCTTTCCACTCTTCATTTGCCAAAATATACCACTTCTTCAAGCTTGTAGAGTAGTCTCTAGTGGTTGCAAATCAATCTTATTAAAAACTACAATAAGAGGCTTAGTAAGTCTAATTTAATTTGTCCATGGACTGAGACCTTAAATTATTGAGCTTCTCTTTGTTTTGAGAATAGTTTAATTAACATTCTCTACTTAACAGGGCCAACCACGTGAAGGTGGAAGCTCATCTAGCCCCTCCTAGGAGCCTCTTATGACCCTATACGATATTTTAAGACCTCTAAGATGTATTCTTAGGGGTTTTAAATGGTCATAAAGGGTCATAAGGGGTCTTGGGACACAATAACTGAGAAACATAATTGTAGGCATCATGGTCACATTTTTTTGGAGACAACGTAATTGAGTGGTATACCCAAACGATGAAGAACAACTTATGCTCCTCTGGTTCCAAGTTGACATTGCGGGATCCCAAGACCATAGATAAGGAAAAAATTTAGAGAGCGGAGGAGGGCCATAATGACAAAAATAATATAGGACAAACCTCAAGTTAAATGAGGCAACTGCAAACATTTTAATAGAATTTTATTATTAAATAATGAAATTTGCATATACTAGTGTTCTAAGCCCCCTCATTACATGATTTATTATTGTAAGCCCCCTCTGACTTACACATCTAGAAAATGAAACTACAACCTATTGGGATTGAGACGAACCTTATAGAACAATAGTAGCTAGGAAGGATCGCTTGCAAACATCTGTTGGAGGACCTTGTATTCATGAGCAACAGATGTATTCAAAAGATGTTGGCAAGCGATCCTTCCTAGCTGCCATTGTTCTATAAGGTTTTTCTCAATCCTAATAGGTTGTAGTTTCATTTTCTAGATGCGTAAGTTAGAGGGAGCTTACAATAATAAATCATGTAATGAGGGGGTTTAGAACACTAGTATATGCAAATTTCATTATTTAATAATAAAATTCTATTAAAATGTTTGTACTTGCCTCATTTAACTTGAGGTTTGTCCTATATTATTTTGGTTGTTATGGCCCTCCTCCGCTCTCTAAATTTATTCCTTATCTATGGTCTTTGGATCCCGCAGTGTCAACTTGGAATCAGAGGAGCAAAAGTTTCTCTCCATCATCTAGGTATACAACTCAATTACGTTGTCTCCAAAAAATTATGACCATGATGCCTAAAATTATATTTGTCAGCTATTATGAAATCTACATTTATGTTTCTCAACTGTCATGTTTATGTGCATGTTTTTAATGTGTTTGGGAAGACATCTTTCTAGCTTGGGCCTGGATCCTTCGACAATTAGCTTCATAATAATGTAGATGACATATGAGCAATTAGCTTCCCCCCTCTTGATTCCCAAAGAACCCACCCATATTTTTTCCAGCCTCAGATCTCATCTTCACAACCAATTTTGCATCTTCCTCTGGTAGTGTCTCTAGTGTTAGTTTATTTCAGATTCTAGCAAGGAATGAACAAACTATAGAGGTCTTCCAAATACTAGCAGTTGGTGTAGGAGCACCAAGGTCAAAGGCAGGAGTCATGAAGAGCACCAGGGTCACTGATGGATCCTTAGGTGTAGTTGAAATTACCAAATGGCCTTCAAAGGTCAAGGAACAAATGGAATAACCAAGAAAACACTATACATTAAATCATGTGATTGATAGCAGATTGGGGCTCACCTGAGCCATAAACATGAAGAATTATTCTAAAAAAAGATGTAAACCATATATATGCGCACTTGAGGCAAAGAGAAGTTATGTCATATCCATATTAAAATATTAGTTACAATATGAAAATACTAAACTAACTAATTCCTGAGTTCATCTCTGCATATGGTCGCAACAAAGATATGCGATTACAATACAGAGAAGGCATCGTAAAAATATAATTTCAAAATTTGCCCTAGCCTGACATGTTTTGCACTCAAATCCTTCATTGCAGATAAGTGGAGATGGGCAGATAGATGCAGATGAGTTGTCATCAACCCAACTAAAGTATCTGCAACCATTATTTCCCTGTGATGCCCAATCTACATTAGTTCTTATAATATAATGAATAGTATTTATATTAGAAACATTAAATATATACACATTAGCAACCTTTTTTCTATTTGGGCAACACTAAAATTGTTGTCTAGGGTTGCTTTGTGTTTGTGAAGTCTTCAACACACACTGCCCACCACCACATTGACAGTTTGGGACATTGACAAGAGCCATCGAGCCTATATCAATAATGCATCGCACCATTGTTACTACATTTATTACATAAATATTATAACATATAATCATATGATTATAATAATCATACATTCACCACTATTGTTCTATTGTAGATTCAAGTACTTAAAAAATGTTTGCGATCAATGGTTTGAACAAAGATGTCATTCTAGGATAGCAAGGACAATTTAACTATACCTAAGCTAGAATTAGTCAACTTCAATACTTTCAATACTTTCAAAACTGAATATGAAATAGGGATATAAACAAGAACTATCCACACAGGTTATAGAGACTAAAACCTTGCCATTGATCCATACGGGTATACCACAAAATAGATTTACATAAACCAATTAACTCAAAACACAAACCCTTTTTTGAATAATTTAATTTTAACTTTGGTTGTGTTAAAGGAACTATGTTGACTTTATTTTGTAGTTTTTTAATATAAGAGTTTGTAGATTAATAAGAGTTCACATTTTTATGGGAATGTATCATTCAATTGAGCATTAATGCCCATCTATATCTAGTGAGATGAACATAACTCATGTACCACATGCTAGTGTGCTTGGATTAGACTAGACATTATCCAACCACCTATGAGGGTTGTCACTATTATTAATTGGTGTAAAAGGAGGAACGCTTGTGTGTTATAACACTTTATATAAATACTGACTATTTGGATAATGTCTAGTCTAATGAAAAATAGTGTATACAAGGTATCCAAGCACACTAGCATGAGGTACATGCGTTATGTACATCTCTAATGCAATCAAGCTTGGTGGATCCAATTAAGGACTGTCTGACCTGTCAGGAATGGGAACACTGAGAGGGGGGGGGGGGTGAATCAGTGTTCACTGTATTTTAACTTTTCACTTTAATCTTTATCCTAAACATAAATACTTAACTACTGAAATAAACATTCACATAAACATGAAACATGAAATCAACACATGACGCCAATATGATTACGGGGAAACCCAAATAGGTAAAAACCCCAATGGGAATTGACACCCACTAATATTCTGCACTAGTGTTTTGTGATCCTTGTTAGAAGATCCTTTACCCTGTTAGGAGTAGCTTTACAATACTTTTAAGTATAGTAGACCTTGTTAAGGTTCAGATCCTATTAGGAGTCTTTTAAAATCATCCTTGTTAGGGGAGAGGACACACTATCCTAGAGCTCAGTGCTCAAGTGGTGAAGGCTACAACCTTCTAATCTCAGATACACACTATATTTACAGGATGAATTGTCACTGTGACACTGCTTGTCAAATCAGTTCCTTTGATGCACTGATGCTTTGACCTCTTGCAAAGCTCTAATACATCTTCTAGTGTCTTCACACACTTTTTCTCTACTTATCACAACTCTATCTTGACTTCCATACCGAATACAATGGGTGCACCTTATATTTATATGCTCATACAAAATACACAATTAGGTCGGTCCTATAACTAATTACAAACAACGCTTCCAAATGAATTGTCTTAAGTGTGTTTACAATTATACATATAAACATGTCAGAAACCTAAATACAATGGGCACATAGCCTTTACAACATTACATTATAACCACAAACCAAAATACTAATTGTCAGCTCCATGCTCTATTCACTGCTGGCACACATTGGCTATGCAACTTCAACTGACTGTAACTTTCTCATACTACACATATGATTATGCGCTCATAGACTAAGCAAGAATATAGTCTAACCAAATTAACTTCTAGGGTGCATACCATAATTCATTCGTACACACGTGCACTGATGCTCTAAGCTGCAAGAAATTTGTACATTGTCCATTCTTTAACACTTAACTGATTTTTGATCTTTTCTTCAAGTGCGTTGACTCCAAACTGCTATATGACTTTGTTGCCATAATGACAACACTATATCTAGTCATATACCATAGTATAGACAACTTTCCAATAATCTCCCCCTTTGTCATTGATGGCAACAAAGGAATATGGCCAAGTTGCTAACTGTCCCTTAACACAAAAAACTTTTGTCTTCTATACATTTCTTATACATAATCTTATATCTCCCTATACATATTATACTCCATATTCTTATACATAATCTTATATCTCCCTATACATATTATACTCCATATTCTATATACAACTCCCCCTTTGACATTAATGACAAAGGTGTACCAAAAAACTATATCTGCACATACTTACTTAGGGAAAACATCCGGATATGCAATCTTAAGGTTATGGATCTCCTTCTTCCAAAAAGTTATCAAAGAGTTAACTATCTGGAGATGGGTGCATAAAGCATATTGAAGCTTCTCCATGTTCTTCAAATCTATGCTTGGACCTTGATCATAGGTTACCATTGTGGCATTAATCTCCTTGATGTTCTGATTGAGAATATCTAGTGAGGGCGCAAGAGCATTCCTCAATTGAGTCTGTCTAGATCTTATCTTTTCCATCTCTTTCTCTGCTTTCTCAATTTTGTTCAACTGACCTTGGTAGACATTGTTGCACATGTTCACATCACTGGATGAGTCTTTCACTAAACTCTTCACCTTCTCAATCATAGCTTCTACCTCTTGTATTGTCTTAAGATGGGCATCAGTAAGCTTATCTTGATCCATGCAGTCTGCAATGAATTTCCTTCCTTGATCAGCAAATTATTTTAAAGATGCTTATCCTATCTTGAATGAATTTAGATCTAGTGCAAAGTTGCTCATCAACTCATTCAATCTCTTCTTTAGGTACTTCTTTTCTACAACTTTGGATGTAGATTCTTTAAGGCTTGAAAAATTACTTTTGAATTGTGAGATAACTGTACTCACATCATCAACCGAGTGTACCTTAGAAACTTTCTTATCTTCTGGAAATAGATTGTTCAGTATGTTCATAGATTCCACAAGGAGATGATTTCTCATTACTTGTTTCTCCTTTTCCTTCTCCATAGCTAGGACTCTGAACTTAATCAGGTCTTCTTCTCTCCATGAGTCCAAACTGGATGTGTTATGTGTTAAACTTGACAATAATGCCAAGGAGGGAGTGATGGGAGTGCTATCCATCACTTCTAGTTTTACCTTGGTTAATTCAACATAAGTTTCATCTTTTTCTTGTTCTTTTTCTTCTTTCTTTTCTTCCTCTTCTATTTTTTCTTCTTCTTTCTCATCTGATATATTTTCAATGTGTACTTCTTCTTGATGAGTGGGATGTGAGCTGCTGCATAAAATCTCAGCTTCTTGTGTGCTCACAAAAGCTTCCTCAAACTTGTCTAATTCTGTGTCAGTGGCCACCATGGCTATTTCCATATTATCAATGATAATGGTGCCATCCTTGAGTGATTTTGACATGGGCATAGATTTATCTAACTTTGTTTGTACTTCCACTACATGCACTAAATCCTGAGCACCTATAGATTGTACCTTGATAGTCTCTGCTACTTTGTCTTTCTTACTAGGTACTTGAGAGATGGGCGCAGACATAGGTTTCATGTGCTATTCTAAGAATACCTTCTCAAAGGCCTTCTTTGTTTCCTTAGAGATCAGCTCATAGTATTTGTTCATGAGGTGTAGTGTTCTCATCTTTGATCTTAAGTGCGGCTTCACCAAATTCAACAATAGTGACTTTTCTTCAACAGAACATACTAGAAGAGCAGAATCAAGAATTTGTTCCCTTATTTTGAAGTCTTCTTCAGTGGCTTGTCTCTTCAAGGTATCCATTATCTCCCATATTTTATTTGGAATTTCTATTTTCAATTCAAGAATTATCTTCTTGAACTTTATCATATGTTAAACAATCATATCATGTATTTCTGATTTGTCAATCTCATTGTATGTTTCATAAAAATTCCCTACTTTATCAATTTTGCCTTCATCAATAATTCTTGTTCTCAATACTTTAAGGCTTGGTCTGAATCCTACCTTAGGAGGTGCTTGAATGTTTTTCTTGCTCCTTATAGCTCACGAGGATGGATGACCAGTGTTGGTTTCTTTCTTTCTTTTGAATATTGGCTTATACTCTAGAGGAGCATTAGAATCACTAGTTTCTTTGGGCATAGGAGTGTCATTAGTTATATCCTTATGACTATCATCTTTTTCAATTTTTATCTTCTTCATCTTAGGATCTTCTTGTTCTTCTTCTGTTGCTACTCTTTTCATTTCCAAAGCAATCTTCTCTTCCCTTGCCTTGTCAAGGTCTGCTTGGGACACACCATGTATTCTCAAGATTTCTGATGTGACTTTAGCAACCTTCCTTTTTGTTGCTATGCTATTTAGCTTAGCATCTACTTCTCTGGTTTTCTCCTCATATGTTCCCCACCTAGGTTCATTAGGATCTTTGGGGGCTGAAAGTAGTACCTGCACATATGCTTCAAGGATCTGTTCCTCAACCTCATAACCAAGTGGATGAATCCACTTAGTTCTTGGCTCAACAAATTCCATACAAGTTGTATCTATCTCTACCATAAAACAAATTGAATCCTTATACTTTTCCACAATACTTTCTGGAATGTTGTATCTCATTTGCATCTTGACCCTAAAGGTCTTCAATTCCAATGTTTTATAATCCCTTAATGTGCTTTCAATGGATGCTTTGTTGGATATCTGAGGCATGGTTGGAATAGTCTTGTCCAAATACAAATCTGATATCTTCCCAACTATATAAAGGTACATGTAAATGATAAATGAACCAAACCTAAATATCTTTTTCCTATCATGCTTGATGGCCTTCATGTTATTAATCAACTGTGCACGCAAGATCTCACACAAGTTGTATTCCCCATCTTCCTTCACAAGTTTGATGGCAGCTAGAATAGTGCTTGCAGACACACTATTCACCCTGCTAGTGTGATGAAACTTGTATCCCAGTATCATTGACATCAATTTGATTTCTGCTTGTTCAATAGGCTCTATTGTCATGCCGCACCTATCACTCCTTGACTTACATGTTTTCTCAACCATCTTTGTGACATCCTTGCCCACAGGAAGGATGACGCCTGTCCTAGAAAGGCCTATCATCTCATGTATCAAGTCATTGGTGATTCTAACTGGTACATCATCAATCCAAAACAAATCATCACGAATCCTACTCAATAAGATCTTTATCCATTCTATCTCATAGAATTCATATGCTATAACATACTCAACAATAGGGTGATCATTCCATTTAGTATATTCATCTATGAATGTTTTGTCTAGTTTCAACATGGTGTCCATGTGCGCTCTTAGCCTATCCAATCCAACTGGTTCCTTCTTACAATAGATGTATGCCCTAATATCTTCCACATGCATGATGCCCATAGGTGTGCGAGAGAAAGCTCCCTCTAAATCATCTAGGGTTGATTTAAATGGATGTTTCCTGAAAACATATCTCTTCTTCTCAGTGACATCATAAACAATAGGAGTGGCCATGACTTACTTGTAAACACTTTCCAACTGAACTCTGAGATAATCTGAAGGCTTTTGAATCGGTGCAACGAGCTTAGGGTTTTTGCAATCGACCAAATGTACTGCAAACACTGATAGATCAATCTCCAAGTCTTCGCAACAACTTCCAAGGCTCTTTCTGCTCTCCTATCACTCTGAATTTGAATGCAATGAGAGTTTAAACAACTTTCTATGTACTTAAAAGTGAAAATTCAACCATTAATGCAAGTCATGTCAAGCAGGCTATCACTTCAAAATTTCCAACTTGAGTTCTATTCACAATCAGCATGTGCACTCTTGCACATAGGTACCTTTATACTCCAAAATCTATAGTCCAAAGCCGCATACTTTGAGGATGAGTATACCAGCTATGCAGGGGTCTAGAGCTAAATTAGCTCCCCCTATGACCCTAAGGGCCATTCATCTAGATGTAGAGGGTGCGTCCACTATGGATGCATCCAATACATTCTCATCAATCTTGTCCTTTTTCACTGACCAAATCATGCTTGCATCATTTGAGGCTTTGACAAAATTAACTTCTCCTACGGGATCCAAAATTGGTTCTTCGGCCTTTTTAGGGCTTCCCTGACCTTGCGTCCTTGGTCTATAGAACCTTGAGATATGTCCAGCCTTGTTACAAGAGTGACAAATGACTGGAGGTCTTATATTCCTCGGCACATTGACATGAGTCACCATTTTGCATTATTTTTCTATGTGACCATTATAGTTACATATATGACATGTAACATTTTGAGAACTTCTTACAATTGTCTGATTTTGATTTTTTTGATCTTGCTAAATCCTATTCTTCTTACTAGTCTTGTAATTCATAACTCTATGACCAAACTTGTTGCATGAATAATAGTAGCCATTAAAAGGTCTTACCTCAGTATAGTTCCTTGCAATGTGTCCATGCTTGTTACATGCAAAAAAAGTGCGTTCTACTTGCTTGCATTTATTCTTAGGTGGTCCACCATTATCTATGGTTTGATCTTTAGTCTTTTCAGCATCAGTAGAGTCCTTTTGTGAATCCTTTCTTGCTTGCATAGTGTCCATCTAATTTTGTGCTTCATTGTATCCAATACAACTAGTGTCTCCTTTGGCTCTCCTTGCATACAACTGAGATTCTATCAAATTAGAATTGGTGTGTAATTTGTCAATGTGATTCTTTTCTTCTTTTAATTCAGACTCCAAGCTTTCTTTTCTATTCCTTAGCTCCAAGATTTCCATGTTTTCTTGCCTTAGTTCTTCATTCAGCTGAAGGTTCTCTTTGATCTGTTCATCATAGACTTCCTGATTGTTAGTCAGCTTATCATCAAACTCTTCAAGTTGTTCTTTTAAGGATTTGTTTTCCTCATTTAGCTTCTTGACCATTGTCCCTAGATCACTGGTAGAGCATTCTTTCAAATCTTTCCTTAGCCTTTTTATGACTAATTAAGCATCACCGAGTTTATCCCTTAGTTCTTTAGATTCTCTTTCTAACTTGTCTAGGTCTTCAAGAGAAGCTTCAAGATTTCTTTTCAGATGTTTCATTTCTACTTTGTCCATGATCTCCTCAAGTGGTTAAACTTCTATGTTGAGGACTAGAGCTCTGATACCAATTGTTAGGAATGGGAACACTAAGAGAGGGGGGGGGGGGTGAATTGGTGTTCACTGTATTTTAACTTTTCACTTTAATCTTTATGATGAACATAAATACTTAAGTACTAAAATAAAAATTCACATAAACATGAAACATGAAATCAACACATGACACCAGTATGATTATGGGGAAACCCAAATAGGTAAAAACCCTGGTGGGAATTGACACCCACTAATATTCTGTACTAGTGTTTTGTGATCCTTGTTAGAAGATCCTTTACCCTGTCAGGAGTATCTTTACAATGGTTTAAGTATAGTAGACCTTGTTAAGGGTTGGACCCTATTAGGAGTCTTTTACAATCATCCCTGTTAGGGGAGAGGATGCACTATCCTAGAGCTCAGTGTTCAAGTGGTGAAGGCTACAACCTTCTAATCTTAGATACACACTATATCTGCAGGATGAACTATCGCTATGACACTACTTGTCAAATCAGTTCCTTTGATGCGCTGATGCTTTGACCTCTTGCAAAGCTCTAATACATCTTCTAGTGTCTTTGCACACTTCTTCTCTACTTATCACAACTCTATCTTGACTTCCATACCGAATACAATGGGTGCACCTTATATTTATACACTCATACAAAATACACAATTAGGTCGACCCTATAAATAATTACAAACAATGCTTCCAAATGAATTGGCTTAAGCGCATTTACAATTTTACATATAAACATGTTGGCAACCTAAATATAATGGGTGCATATCCTTTACAACATTACATTATAACCGCAAACCAAAATACTAACTGTCGGCTCCATGCTCTATTCACTACTGGCACACACTGGTTGTGCAACTTCAACTGACTATAACTTTCTCATACTTGCACATTTGCTTATGCACTCATAGACTAAGCAAGAATATAATCTAACCAACTTAACTTCTAGGGTGCATACCATAATTTATCCGTACACATGTGCGCTGATGCTCTGAGCTGCAGGAACTTTGTACACTGTCCATTCTTCAACACTTAACTAATTTTTGATATTTTCTTCAAGTGCGTTGACTCCAAACTGCTATATGACTTTGTTGCCATAATGAAAACACTATATCTAGTCATATACCTCAGTACAGACAACTTTCCAACATGACCTTGTAGCCAAACCAATACGCAGCAGAAATACACAACAACAACAACAAATCTAAAATAAAATAGAAGTCTTTATTCATCAAATCACCGATTACATGCAATGTACCAGGCTATAAGGCCTTCTTGATTATGACTAGATACAAAGCAAGTAATAGTCTAAAAGATCTCGTAGGATCCAAATCTTTTCCACAACATCAGTATTCGGCTAGCCCAGGTCAACAACACACAACACACTAGTAGGCACCCATGAAAGATCTGAACTTGTACTCAAACTTCCAAGAAATCTTCCTGTTCCTAAGCTCACAAGATACTAACTTTCCTTCCCCCTACCTCCCCTTAAAAAACTACCCAAGCATCCTATAAATATCGATTCCTAGCCACAAGTCGGCTGATGAAACAATAAACCCTTACAAACAAATATTAAATGCTAAAACCTTAGTTGGCTCTCAAATAGCCTTACAAATAAAATAAACTCTCCAAGATGGCCCCAAATGGTCATCAGATCCACATAGAAGAATGCAACACACCAGATCTAGGTCCTCCCATGCCCAATGGTCAATTCATAACTTGAGGAGCATGACCCAAATTAAATGCACCAGTAGGCCAAGCCGATCCATCTAAACAAACCAAGTTGGCAAGCAAGAACACCAAGCAATAGAGGAAATAACTCAGTGCCAGTCAACTAACCACACCAAGCATGACTGAGCAATGCAATTATCATCGAGCACCAGTGAGCCAATGCCTTTAGTTACTGAGTGTTCTTCAGAGATCGAGCACCCCGGTAAACATTGAAACCGAGCAACCAGTCTCCCAAACAGAGCAAGTACTCCATCAAACCACAATCAAAACTAACAATCTACCTTCAAAGACAAACATATGTTTGGTTGATATAGGATTGCCAAGAATCCTAGGATGCTCCTGCATCAGACACCCTAGGTAAGAAATATTCTCTCATAAGGAAATCATGAACGCCTCAAGGGAATCAAAACAGGTATGCCAAATTTTTTCTTAACCCAAATCTCCTCTTGTCCTTCATCCCAAGTAGTCTTCACTTCATTCATCTCTCCCTGCATCAAGTTCTTATGCTTTCCACTTTTCTTATCCTTTTGGTCAGCAACTGATAGCATCCAACTCTGACCACTACCGATCACATCAGTGCCTCAGTAAGGTTCATCCTCTCCAGACTCCTCAATTAACTCAACATCTTCTGCATCTCTTTGTGTCATAAATGTCACCATCTTCTGTACCATCTCTGTCAAAAAGATCATCTACCTCTTAATCTCAACAACTCTTTAGATATATCATTCTCCTTCAAACTAGACTTTGAAGGAATAGGTTCATCAACCCTCTACTCTTGAGGTTTTTCATAAGGACAACATCTGATAACTCCACATCCCTTAACCCCTATTTCTTGTAAAGGTATCAGCTTATGTTGAGCTCCTTCATGCCTAACCACATAAGTGTTAGCACGATTATCAAACAAAACATTCCTATCAAACTGCCAAGGTGTACCAAGCAATAAATGACAAGCATCCATAGGAAATATATCACACAATATCTCATCCTGGTAAGATCCAATCTAAAAATTAACCAAGCATTGTTCTTCAATCCTAACCTTAGACACATCTTGTATCCAACTAATCTTATAAGGATTAGGATGCTTCCTTCTTTCCAAATTTAACTTACTAACCATTTCCTCTGAAACAAAGTTCTTAGAACTACCACCATCAACTATAACATTACATACCTTATCCTTGCACTTACATCTAGTTTTGAACAAATTTCTTCTTTGCACTAGTTCATGAACACATGCAGCTAATCTCCTAGTGATAAGTGTCTCACCTTTTTCTGCAACATTCACAATATCTTCTTCAACAGTCGGTGCTACCCTTTTCTTAGGACAATAAAAACTTCTATGACCATCTTCACAATAGTTATAACAAGTATCAGTGAACTCATTCTTCCACCTTCCTCCCTGTCTAGCATTCTTAGTAACTTGACCACTGCTAGATCCCACATCAGACTTAGGATTCTTTGTCACATTACTTTCAGCAACTATCTCACCAGTTTTACCACCTTGGCTCCTACTATTCTATCTACCTTCAAACCTCTTATTTAGCTTCTCTTCAATCTTTAATGCCATCTAGCAACCTTCTCTTTATTAGCTTCAGAATGACTAGTCCTAATTAGGATTCTGTAAAAATCCTCGGTATACTCTTGTACCGATTTATTAGTCTGCTTCAAATCTTGCATCTTCTTAAATATGTCCAATTCATAATCCACCAGAATGAATTGCTTCTTCAACTTGTCAACCATTCGGTTCCACTTAGTGATCTTTTCTTTTCCTCTTCTACCTCTTTCCAACTGAACTTCTCTCCACCAGATATTTGCATGACCTTTCAACTTAGTCTTTGCAAATCTAACTCTATCAGGATCTTCTATTTCTTCATCTTCAAAGTACTCATTAATCTCATTGATCCAATCAATCAACTCTTCTGGCCTAAGGCTTCCAAAAAATGCAAAAAATTCAATCTTAGCTCTCTTCCCTATCTTAGACATAGCTTTCAGAATTTGATTCTCCTCAGGATCTCTAGCTTCTTCTACAACTTCTTCAAAATGATCTTCCTCATATTCATCATCACTATCCTCTTTCAGGGTAGGCTTCTTCTTTCTCAATTCTTCTTGTAGGTCTTGCACTTGTTTCTACAAAGCCCTAAAATCATTGAGACTGAATTCTCCAGTAGCTTCCTCTTCTTCTGAGATCTCACAATTTCTCCTTGGAGGCATTTTCAAATCAAGATCTAGACACAAACACACAAGATCCACTCGGCTCCAAAAAGAATAGGCTTTTCTCAAATAGGAACAAACTTCACTCAAATAGGAACTAACCTCACTCTGATACTGCTTAATGCAGTCAAGGTTGGTGGATCCAATTAAGGACTGATCGACCTTGCAACCAAACCAATACGCAGTGGAAATAAACAACAACAACAATAAATCTGAAATAAAATAGAAGTCTTTATTCATCAAATCATCAATTACATGTAATGTGTCAGGCTATAAGGCCTTCTCGGTTATAGCTAGATACAAAGCAAGTAACAGTCTAAAAGATCTCATAGGATCTAAATCTTTTCCACAACATCAGTATTCGGTTAGCCTAGGTCTACAACACACAACACACTAGTAGGCACCCAAGAAAGATCTGAACTTGTACTCAAACTTCCAAGCAATCTTCCTGTTCCTAAGCCCATAGGATACTAACTTTCCTTCCCCCTACCTCCCCTTAAACAACTATCCAAGCATCCTATAAATATCAATTCCCAGCCACAAGTCAACTGATGAAACAATAAACTCTTACAAACAAATATTAAATGCTAAAACCTCAGTCAGCTCTCAAATAGCCTTACAAATAAAATAAAATCTCCAAGATGGCCCCAAATGGTCATCAGATCTACATAGAAGAATGCAACATGCCAGATCTAGGTCCTCCCATGCCCAACGGTCAATCCATAACTCGAAGAGCATGACCCAAATTAAATGCACTAGTCAGCCAAGATGATCCATCCAAACAAACCAAGTCGACAAGAAAGAACATTGAGCAAGAGAGGAAATAACCAAGCACCAGTCAACCACCCACACCAAGCATGACCGAGCAATGCAATTATTTCCAAGTGCTAGTGAACTGATGCCTTCAATTACCAAGAGTTCTTTAGAGACCAAGCACCACCAGTAAACACTAAAATTGAGCAACTAATTTCCCAAACCGAGTAAGTACTCCATCAAACCATAATCAAAACTAACAATCTACCTTCAAAGACAAACATATTTTTGGTTGATACAGGATTGCCAAGAGTCCTAGGATGCTCCTACATCAATCTCACTAGTTATAGATGGGCAACTATGACACACTAGTATCTGTGAACTCCTATTAATCTACAAACTCTCATGTTAAACAACTACATAATAAAGTCAACATAGTTTTGTTAACACAACCAAAGTTAAAATTAAATTATCTAAAACAAATGGTGCCTTAGAGGGATAGAGGAACACTTTGCTAAAGAAGTTTGACTATTGTTTGTGAAAATGCCTCCAAGGAATGCAAGTACTACCAGGGAGATCAAAGAGTTGAAGGAGAAGAACACAAGGTTGCAGGAATCTTACAATGCACTTTTGGACAGGCTTGAAGCATTGGAATCCAATCAAAGAAGAGCAACAAATGAAGGTGTTGATAGTGAAGAAGAGGAAGAAACCCATAAGGAAGGGGAAGGAGAGGAAGAAGAGGAACAAATAGATCCTGAAGAGTAGAGGAAAATCAGGATATTCAAGGCTATGAAGAATGAGTAGCATAAGGTGAGGGGAGATATCCCTATGTATGATGGAAGTTTGAAAGAAGAAGATCTTTTGGACTAGATTGCATCAATGGATGCATACTTTGAAGGTGAAGAGGTACCGAAAGATCAAAGTGTCAGATTGGAAGGGATTTAAGTTGAATCCACTAACTTGTAGGGATAAGAACAAGATACTAATGTGTTTTGGGGATAATATTCCCATAAATGAGAAAGGAAAAATTAAAAATGATACAGGTGGGCGCAAGGAACAAGCACACAAATATGGATTGAATAGGACAATGCTACACAGTCCTAGAAATGTAGACTTTTGGGATTTGAACTATGTTCAAATAGGTACAATCAAGTGTCCTATTGAAGGGTAGCTAGTAAAAAACCATGTTCAGATGTGGATGGTTAGTGGGCAGAAAGAACCAACTATCAAGGCACCATATTCCTAAAGTATAGGTTTAGACTCAAACATCCAATGCCAGGACTGATTCTTGGGACAAGAATCCTTTCAAAGGTGGTGAACATGGTGCAAGGGCACCTAGAACATCCAAAGACTACCAGGAGTCCATAATGACAACCATGCACCTAATGAAATCTAAAGACATTGATTGGAATGTATTGGCACCTATAATGGCCTATAAGATCATTCCATGCAATGCAAATGGCAAATGTGTAATAAGTCTTAAAAGGCCTAATAGGCCTTAGGACCAAAATAACAACCTAGGATGGTATTTGGTGTTAGAAGTTTATAATAGTTTAGATTTGATTTTAATAATGCTTAATAAGTTCATTTGGGTCACATTTCAAATTCCTAAGGCTTCATTATCTTTAAAAGTTTCAAAAACTCCAAATTTGTAATGTTGCAAATTCAAAAATTTGAAATGCAACGGTTAATAGAAAAAGGAGGGAATTGGATTTTATTATGTTTTAGTGCAAACTAATCCATCCAACTAATTGGGATTGGTTAGGGTATTTTCTAGGAGTCCATCAAATATGCCAAAGTTTCATTGTATGACAGAAGAGGCCTGGTGTACGGACTGTACTGAGTTTTTGATAAATAAACTTCTTTCAAATGCAATTTCCTTGAGTTCTTAGAGTGATTTTGGATTCATTTTGTCATTGTATTACATTTCAATGCATTTGGAATAGTTAGATATTGATCCTAGACCACATCTATGCATTTGTGAGGTCTGTATTTATATTTTTACTCAATTAATTCTGACTGGGAGAGTAGTTTCAGCCATTCCTTTGACAATTTTGTGAGTTTCCAATTGAATATGGTTATTCCATGACCTTTGACCACCATAACACATGTAATGACTGAGTATTAACATGTACTATAGTTTCCTAATCCATTAATGTAATGAGAAGGAAGAATGTTTGGGTGATCACCATAATTGATAGAGGAAACTTAATGAATTTGCTTGGTATGCTACAATAGTATCCATTTGGTCTGAAGGAGGAACATAGATTATGATTTGGATCATCTTATAATGATCATATAATGGTGAAAAAATTACCTATTGGACCTAGAAGTGATCAGAGATAAGAGATTTAAGAATACCCTGAAGCTTCAGTGGTTACAACTAAAGCTCTTGTAGGCCCAACCAATTATCACAATAGAATAATAATGTCAATTCAAACCATGGACAATGGTTCCAACCAACATTGTCAAAGCTCCTTAGTCTCTAAATTTCTTTAGCCACAAGATGATTCTTCTAACTACCAATTTCCTTGAATGGGATTTGTAAAGTTCCAAGTGACACTTTTCTTCACAAACATCAACTGGTTGCTGATATTTAACCCAATTCCTAATTCCCTTTAGGATCACAATCTTACTCTAGTTTTAAGCCTGCAACTATGTTCCTCCCTTCAATCAGTTATTGGATTTGGGTCAAGGCCATTCTGCATAGAATTAACTATCTTCTAATGTGTCACACTAAATCTTCTTACTAACTTTAACCACTCTACTCTAGCACTATCGACTGCCACAGAGACACTCTAATCTAGTTGATCAAGTTAGATTAGGATCATCTGGAATGGTCTAACAGTGGGTCCTTACAATGGTTATTGTCATTTAGAATTCTTCAATGTTCCTGAGGCTTTCAAATTTAACTAAGCCTTGAATCTAGATTATTCCTAGGATGCTACTACAAGCATTTTCTTACTTTGCTAGTTAAACACATAGCATATATCTAGCTAGGGCATCAATCTTGAAGCAGCATAGCTACTTCCCCCAAATCTAAGCACTTAGGTTATTAAAATTCATTTCCTTGGCTTGCTTCTCACCCAATGGCATTGGAGACCAATGGAGAAATCGCAAGTCAAGGTACACTCTCCATGACAAAGCTGACTGAGGAGTTTCTAGGCCGGTTTGATAGAGAGTTTAGTATCTCACGGGCACAACACAAAATTTTCAATAAAATGTTTGTAGAACTAAAAAATGAACTTCAAAACCATGGATGCATCAAAGGTTAAACTTGCAGAGATGTTCAATCTATCCACTCACTTCGGAAATTGACAAGGCATGATATATAAACAAAAACATACTCAGGGAAAATGAAATCTAATCAATGTAGTTACATGACCGTGTTTGTGACAACAGTCAACAAATTGTTCATTGCGCAACTAACTATGTAAAACATAGATAAAACTAATCAAGTGAACATCAAGAACCGTGAATGCATCAAATGGACTTGCAGGGGTGTTTAGTCTCTACATTCTCTTCATAACAGATAACCTAGAAAATACCCAATACATGATGCTTTGGCACATTTCTCACATGCCCTAAGTAGGTAACCAATAAAACAATGCCAACCAAATGTAGAGTAAGGAAATCCTTACAGGTGGTCCTCCTTTTACACCAAATCACAGTGGAAACCCTTGCAGGTAGGCGGTCCTCCTTTTACACCAAATCACAATGGAAACCCTCACAGGTAGGCGGTCCTCCTTTTACACCAAATCATAGTGGCAACCCTTGTAGGCAGGTGACCCTCCTTTTACACCAAATCACAGTGGCAACCCTCGCAGGCAGGCGGTCCTCCTAAAACTCTCACCAAATAATAGTTCAAACAATCATAGGCTCCAACTCCTTTGCGCACTCCAAGTGAAAACCAAACAATGAAATGAGACACAAAATATTTTTTCTTTTTAAAGTTATGCCCGTGTTGGTCAAAATTTTGACCTTCATGGTATTAGTCAAAATTTTGACTAACACAACCATGGATTAAAAAAAAGAGGAAGTTTTCCTTCTATAATCTAACCAACCTAAACCTTTTTAATTGATTGTCAAACATTTTGATAGAAAAATGAGGTCAAATGTAGTAGTGTTTCCATGATTTCTTTGACCTTCTCAGGATCAACCTCTATTCCTTTAGCTAAAAATATATATCCCAACAATTTTCCTGATGTAACTCCAAATGCACATTTCTTGGGATTAAGCCCAATTTTAGACTTTTCCATTTGGATGAATATCTTATCTAGCACTCTCAAATGACCTCTTGTTTTAGATTTTGCAAGGATATCATCTACAGAATCCTCCATTATAGTATGCATCATATCATGGAAGATAGTAGTCATTGCTCTCTGATAAGTTTGTCCTGCATTCTTGAGCCCAAAAAAAATGACATTCCAACAATATGTCCTCCAAGGACATGTAAAAGTAGTCTTTTCTTGATCTTTGTGGGAAATCTTGCTCTGGTCATAGCCCAAGAATCCATCCATTAAGGATAACATTTCATGACCAGTTGTCAAATCAACTATGATATCAACATTAGGTAAGGGAAAATCCTCCTTAGGACAAGCCTTGTTAAGATCTTAGAAATTCATGCATATTATGATATATTTGTTAGGTTTTGAAACTAGTACAATATTTGAAATCCACTCAGCATAGTTAGTGTCCCTAATGAATCCAACATCCAAAAGTTTCTTAAACTCTATCTTAACCAAGAGTGCAATATGCAAATGCATCTTTTTAAGTTTTTGTTTGATTGGTTTTATCCCTGGCGCTATAGATAAATGATGCATGATAATATTAGGATCTAAACCTATCATGTTAGCATGAGACCAAGAAAAGTTTATTTATTTTTCTCTAAAAAATTATAGAAACTCTTCCCTTTCTGACTCTGTTAAAGATTCAACTACTTGGAGAAAATACTTAGATTCCTCAGTTCCAATGTTGAGAGGCACTGTTGGTTCAATGAGTATTGTTTATTTCTCTCGATAAAAATAGTTGAGGAGAGTTTCAATCTTTCAATCCTTAGGCACCTTAGAGAGGTTTTCACCCTCGAATGCATCTTTTCTTTTTACTTTTTCTAGATCTAATAATGCCACATAGTGGTTTTCACCATTAGATCAATTTATTATTTTAACATTTTTATGACTAAGGATTGACACCCTCTCCAAAATAAGCCATGTCATTAAGTTCAATAGGGAATCTTGCCTTATGATCCCCGATTCCAAGATAATCAATGATTGCATCATCATTATGAAAAGTGTCAAGTTCTAGAATATTAGGAAAATCCAAATCTATAAGTTCAGGATGGACAAGAGGCAATAGATCGTTTGGATCAGTCTCAAAGGCACTAATGGTATTTATAGAAAAATTATCCAATTTTATGATGGTATCAACAAGGTCTATTTCCATAATCTCATCTAAAATGTTTGTCATAGGATGATTCTCTCTTTGCTCATGATCATCACATTTACTATTGTGTGGAGCTAACTCTAATGATTCCATCCATGAACTCTCCTCCTAATGGTAAGTATTACTATAAGTATGAATTACATCTATTCTTATCTCTTCAACACATTCAGAGAGGGAATCCCATTCATAATCATTTGACTCATTATCATCAATATGTTCTTGATTATCTCTAAGCCTATTGATAAGTTCTAATGCAATTCTTTGATTTTCTTTATCCACATACATTCCATCTTTTCAGAATCTCAATCCAGAGGTATATTTAATTTTGTTGGTAAACTCATATGTAACCTTTTGTTTTCTTCTATCTTCATATGTTCCTTCTTCTTTATACCCCAACCCTATAGTATCTCTTTGATAGTTTGGATTTTTCAAGATTGGTTGAATGACACCTTCTCGTTTCAATCCCACAAGTCCACTACCTTCATATCCCATCTTTTTTAATAAAGTGTATCCTTTTCCATATATATTAGGTAGTATATGCACATGTTTGACATCTTCATCATTCCTTTCTTTATAAAGTATTTGATGTGCATTTATCTCAACTTCTTCATTTGATATGGTGCCCCCACTTATAGAAGTACCAAAAATAGTTGTGGGAGGAGCATCTAACTTTTGTTTTGTAATCAAAGATCTTCCATATGATTTAGGAGATAATGGTAATTTTGTTATACAAAATTTCCATCCTAAAGTGTATTCCCCCATGCTTTGTTCTTTGATGTCAATCTTAATATCAATAGATTTGGATGTTGATTCTACATTACTAGGATCAACATTTGTTGTAGAGGATGCAACATGATTGTATGGTACTAAAGATTATGGATCAACCTTCACATTGTTACAATATTGAAAAGGATTTGGATCTCCTTTGATTGTTATTTCTTGTCCATTGTAAGGTAATTTCAAGCATTGCTAATAACTTGAAGGCACTTCTTGCATAGAATGAATCCAATGTTGTCCCAAAAGAATATTATATGCGAGTTCCATATCAATCACTTGACAAAGAATATCTTTAACTATAGGACCCACTTTGATAAGTAGAACCACAGAACCCTTGGATGATCTTTCTTCTTCATCATAAGCCTTATTTGTAATTTTCTACTTTGGATCCATGACATTTTTAGAAAATCCTACTGCAAGGACTAGTTTTAAAGTGCATATATTCAAGACAACTCCTCCATCCATGATAACTCTTTTGATTTTATGGTTTTGAAGAAGGACCTCAATATGAAGTGGAGCATTATTGGGTTGGTTAATGGCTAAATCATCATGTTCAGTAAAGATAGGAAATGTGGAGTAGTCAAATGTCCCACCATAGATTGAAATTGGGCTTGATCTAAATTAGTAGGGACGTTAGTCTCTAGCAAAGCCTTCTCAAGAATATCTTTATGAGATGGGGACAAGTGTAAAAGTTCTAATATGGATATCTAGGCAACCATTTTCTTCAATTGATCCAAAAGATTGTATTGATTCAAGACACTGGAAGTGAAATTAGGCACATAGGTGGACATGTTTTGTAAAGTAGAGGGCTTGGATGAGACACCTTGGAGAGTGACCTTTGATTGAGCTTGAATGGTAACATTAACCAGTTTACTTTCTTGCTTCTCTTTGATAGTAATCACATTAGAATAATACTGAGAAGAATCACACTTTGAGATATGGTTAACATACTTATAAGATGTCATGTTGTAATTGGCTTGGTTATCACTCTTAGCATTAGAAGAACTTCCCTTCTTATTTTTAGGAATTTGATCTTTAAAATCTGTATGTGACTCATTTGAGGTATGTCCATCAACACTTATCTCACCACTTTCTATCAAGTCTTGAACCACATTTTTGAGTCTTTGATATTCATTGGTCTTATGTCCTTTTCCTCTATGAAATTCTCAATAATCATCATTATTTCACCAAGATGGTTTTACTCTTGGTTCATAGTCTCTAATCTTAGGAAGTATAATGAGTTTCTTTATGATAAAATTCCTTAAAGTAGATTCAAGAGATTCACCTAAAGGAATGAATGTTCTTCTTCAAGATATAAAAGTTAGCCTTCAATTTGATGGATTATAATTTGGATTGCTTGGTGTGTTTTGATTGCTTTGAGTAGATTGAGTAGCATTAGCCTTACTTGTGAGATTTAGGATAGGTTGTGTTGAATTGACATGTCGGTTATCAAAAATCCCATTTATGACAAGATTTTTGTTTTTATTCCAAAATTTTGATTTGTCATTATTGTTATTAGAACTTGAGGATCCAACATTATCCTTAGTGTAGAGTTTGATCTCACCTTTTCTAACCATAACTTCCTCAACCTTGACTCCATTTTCAATGACCTTGTTAAAATTAGAAGGACATTGGAGTTGCAATCTATAGCTCATTTTTGGTGTAAGGTTGTGCACAAAGATATCCATCTTTTATTGTCCAGGAATTATTCATGGCTATTTGGCAAATAGTTGACACCATCTTTACAAAAAGGTAAGGAAAGGTTCCCCATGATTTTGGTGTGTATTGAAAAGATCAAGCATAGTGACCTCATGTCTAATGATATAAGAATAGTGTGTCACAAACTTTTCAACTAACTCATTGAATGATTTAATTACCGAAGGTAGTTTAGAAAACAATCCCATAGCTTGTCCCCCTAAGCTACATGGGAATAATCTCATAAGATAAGTCTCATTGTGGGTTAAATCAATACAAGAAGTACAAAAATCACATATGTGGTCTTGAGGATCTGATTTCCCTTTGTATTTATCAAATTTAGGTACCTCAAAGTGAGGAGGGAATGGAACCATTGCTAGATTTTTGTCAAAAGGATAGGGGCAAATATCATCTAAGGAATATCTCTTTGTTGAAGATCCCATTTGAATGTCATGAAGTTGTTGTTGAAGCTTTTGAATTTGTTATAAAATAGGGTCCAAAGATGTATTAACTCCTTGCGTGTTATGAGAACTACGAAGTTGTGTTTCTCACATAGGTCCACGAGCATGTGTTTTGGTTTCTCCCATAGGTCCATGAGTATTTATTTCTTGGGAACTACTAGGTTGTTCTTGATCATTTATTTTAGGAGTTTCCTTGGGTAGGGAGACATCAAAACCAACTTGTAATTTTACTCCTTGGTGAGAAATCATGAGGAAGTACTTCTCTTTATCCATGTCTATAATTCTTTCTAATACTTTGTGAAATCAAGGATCTTGTATGGATTCTTTTAGTTCTTGATATGATGGATCTTCTTCATTTGCAATAAATGAATCTCTATTGGAATATCTTGACCAAGGATTTTCATCATTACTAGGTCTTGCCATTCTATCTCAGGACTCTGGATTCTCTTGTTCCTTTAGTTTTTGTGATCTAGTTCAAACCATAAAAAGGTAAAAAATGAAATTGAGGTAAATGGGATGCAAGTATTGATATGAACTTTGGATGGATAGGAATATATGATGAATATATAAAGTGTTGAGTAAGATTGATAATGACAAATCTAGGTCTATAGGAGATATAAAGCTCACTATGATAGGACTAAGATTACTAATGATAAACCTAAGTAAGTCTCTAAATAAGGATGATAGATCCTGATAGGTGAAACTCAAAAAATATTCTAATTTGTTTGATGATTGTCAAAACTTAAGAAATTGATTTGGAAGGATATGGGTAGATGAAAGAGATGATGAAATTATGAAAATGATGTTAAAACTAGGTGATAAGGTCCTGAAGATTTCAAATGTTTCCAGAATCAGAGAGAAGACTAAAATGGGTATCTGAAAATGTTTTTTTGGTTTGGTCAAAATTTCTACAAACAAGTTTTGTTATAAATGAAAAGGAACAAATGCACAACATTAAGGTATAAATGCGCAACTTTGGTTGAATACATGCACAAGAAAGTGAAATGGATGCATAGGAAAAGGTGATAAACGCGTAGCTCTGCAATATTTTTGATTGATGATAAATTTTTGGAACATATGATTTTGGTGGTTGTGTTTTTTTGATGTGTTTGTGATATTTTATATTTTTTAGCAAGAAAATGCATACACACACAAGACAAAAATGATTGATCCTAAATTGTAACTAAAATGAATGCATAAACACACTTACAATTCGAAGGTTGGCAAGGAAAATATCTATTGAATCCTCACTTGGACAAAATCTAGCCACACTTATCCAAATCAGATAGCCTAGGAACTTGGAGGCACAAGATACTCCCGTGCACTCACTTCTCTAGCACATCAAGCTCTGAATTCAATGGGTCATTACTTCTCAAAGAACTTCTATCTCTACTATGAATCGTGAGTAATGTGAGGTATCTTCACAAGCTTGGGTGACCCCTTGAGCCAAGAAATAGAAGGTTTTTGGTCACTAAAATAATAATATGTAGTAATGACATACATTCAGGTGGCTATGATCAATCCATATTCCAAATTAAGGGGACTCTCCCAATATTTCCAAAGTAAGATTTTTACACCTAAACAATGTAGGGAATTTAACGCACCACACAGGTACTAGAGGAGATTTTGGTTTCTAGAGTGGATTCACACCTATTCACTATGAGACTAATCATAATGTATTTTATTATATAATGGTTGGGTTTTTCCTTAGGGTGAGTACCTCTTTTCCCACCAAAGACCACCCTCTAAAAGATATAAAAATTTCTCTTTCACCCAAGATTTGTGAAGGCGAGGGGAGAGGATACATTGTTATAGCTTTTGGGATTATAAAGTGATAAAATAAATACACATCAAAAAATTTATATATGCTAAAGAAGATGCATGAAAATGAAATGCATGTCATATTTTAAGCACAAACAAGGTTATAGTTTTAAAAAGCAACCCCTTTTCTTCCAAGGAATCTGCAAGAAAATCCATGAGTAGTCATGAGGGGTCTTCGAAAAAATGTCCTACAAAAACAACCTATGACTAAATGACATAAGAAAAAAAATCTTTAAGATATTAGCCAAATGCAAATGCAATTAAGAATTATTTTAAACTACAAATTAGAACAAATGTGCATAATAGTTTAATAGAAGCACAAGAAACAATGAATGCACAAAAATGTGGAATGTATGCACTACAAAGATGGATGAATGCATAGTAAGAACATAAGCACAATGGAACACAATGAAAGCACAAAAATATGGTGTATTTGCATAGTAAAAATAATGTTAGACATAAAATGAGAGGTAGAACATGAAGATTGTAATATAAGAAATGAATGCATAGAAACAAAAGATGTATGCAAAACTATCGGGTATGAATGCACAAAAATAACATGTAGGTACCTACACACGTAAAGATTATATTTTGATGGTTAAATTCATGGGTCGACCTCATGGTGGGTGCCAAAAATGTATGCAAATTATGTATTGTATCTTAGAAATGAAGTACCAATCCACTAATTAGCTATAAATTCTATCTAAAGATGCACACACAAATGAAGATTACAAAAGTAACTAAATATAAATGTGATTTTTACCTTCACTTACCCATGTAGCTTATCTACATTGTCCTCCTAGCTTTAAATTCTTGATTTGGTGAGCTCTCAGACTTGTAAATCTTCTCCTTCTTCAAGATGTTTTCAAAGTGTGGAGATAGTGGACGTGAAATGCAAGACTATACTAAATCCTAGAATGCTCTTTATGAAATGGTGGATGATGCAAGATTTGATGGATATGAATGCTATGATATGATCACAATGAAACTAAATTTCTTGATTGCTAAGAATGCTAGTTATCAAATCTCAAAGATGATTTTCTATTACTATTGGGTTCACAAAGGTGGAGGATGACTTCTTTTATAGATTTTGAAGACCTCAAGCCTAGGTGGAAAGATCCAAGGGTGGAGATTGAAAGATAGAGGATCCTAGGGTGAAAATTGACTTTGTTACGGGAGTTGAGAGAAATATGGATTTAGTTGAAATTTGAGAGGAATAATAGAAGAGATGTTCCTCCTACATTGACAAGAGAGAGTTTAAGGTGGAAGGGAAAGACACGTGTTAAGTGTCTCACAAAGACCTTTGAGAAGAAGGTGGGAATACATTTTCCTCATGAGGACTCTTGGTACAAGTATCCCATGAGTCACCTTTAACTCCTTGAGGTGGCTACAAAAGCTCCTAAGGAATAGGAAATGTGATAGAGACCAAGTTCAAAGAGGACATGTGGTCATAAGACCAAGTCTCATGAGGCCACACAGTCCTTAAGAATAGGACACATGGGTGAGGATAAATATGCTAATAAATGATTAAAATTAATTAATTATCTTAGCAAGGATGATGTGTCAAGTGACTAGGACTATGATATGGACTAGAAGACTTAGTCATATAGTGATTGTATAATTAAATAAATAATTAATTAAATCACTTTAATAAGACTAATTAAGAGACTTAGAATAAGAAGAATAATGTAGATGAATATACTAAATAAATTTAAATTATTATACTTAGCAATAGAGGAAATAGACATTAATTAAATAATAAATATTTAATTAATTTATCAAGCCAATTTTAAGTGTATACAATAATAATATTGATAAACTAATTATTGTAACAACAATACTTTAAGTCAACTATCATATTAAACATAAATCTCATCGATACATTACTGTTAAATAATGTAATAAAATTTTAAAAATAAATATTCATAATAAATTATTAAATAAATTTTACTTTTAACTTTTTTTAATTGTTTCTTCGAGATATTTGTGAAGCTTACCCATTATGCTTTATATTTTTCAACTCATTGCTAATAATAGGGAAACATGAAATTTAACCAACTTTGTGGGTTTTTATTTGAGAGCCTAGATATGATCCCTCCCTCTTTTAGTGGCCAACCAGGAATTTTGAAAAAGCATTGGTAGCTCTCTCTCACTCTCTCTATATAATTGATCTTTACCAATTCTACCAAAAAAAGTGTCTCATTTTTCTGTAGATTTTGATCATTTGTAGAAAGGTAAAGAGCAAGTAGAATTAGCATTAGAATGGCTCACATAAAGTATATGGAAAGGAAATTGACATGGATAAATGCACCTTTGAAGCAATTGGCAACAAAGGTAGCTTGAAAATTGGCCCCAACACAAGTTTAGGCCCATAAGTACTAGAAGAGCACTGAGCTGCTTATTAGGAAGTTGCCTTTCCCCAAAGAATCCAACGTCATGGTTAGTTTCAGTTGCAACTAATGTTTACTACTTTTTTCTCCTCCTTCGAACTTCACAACTCCAAGTACATTGATAGAAACATTTTTGGAGAAAAGAGACACCTACAAAAGCCCCACGAGACTGAGATTTCTTGTCACTCTAAATCATGGAGGTGACCTACCCGCTCATAGTCATGATGTACCCAATGCCTATAGAAAAATGATAAAATAGATGACCAAGGTATTTTTTATGGTCTTCCACCCTCCTAGATAAACATGGACCTATACCATACAATGGGCATGAAGGTATGTTTGTAATATGAATCACTGAATGACATGTTCACTTTCCATGACATTACATAAACCAAACTTAGTATGTATCAAAGCATATTGGATTCCAGTTCATAGAAGCTAAAGGTTATACATATTTGGTATAGACACCAAGGGGATACGACAAATGGTACTGAAATATATTTCTTTCTCGACATTGACCGTGTTTAAGGGGTATTTATTATTAAAGTTGAAAGTTGCCACATTAGGGTTTGTAGAAGATGTGGTCCAAGCATTCAATTTGTCAACTCTTTATTCAATCACCAACTAGAAAATTCAAGGCTATTATATTCACTGAATGATGCCACATCTCCACCAATTAAGAGATATTAAATCTTAATTGAATGACTTTCCATGACTTATTATTATCACATCACCAAAGAAACTATTGGAAACCATGAGAAAAAAGGTTAAGAATGATGAACGAAAGAGATGTGTTCAATCATCTTGCCTTCGTAGAGAGAGAAAACTAGATGTAGATCTATCTTTTCAGCTTGTCCATTTCATATAATGAACACCTTTGACATGATTAGAATTTAGGGATATATGAAGTGACATAATTCAAATTGTCTAAAAGTCTTATCAATTTGATGCCATTTACAAGGTTCATAAGTTTATTTCTTTAGATCTTCAATTAAACCAACAAAGTTCTACCAAAATGTTGGTAGAGTTTTTTTGAATTTTGCAAAAGGATTTTAGAAAATAGATCATATTACATTCAAGTGCCATTTATAATGTAATGAAAAGTGAATCCTAGTCTATTGAGTTATAACTTTTGCACATGGACATTTATGTAGAAGTCATAGAAAAAATGTAATCGAATTAAATTGACCAATCTTTGTTTTGTTTATTAATGTCATGGACATTTATGTAGAAGTCGTAGAACAAATGTAATAAAATTAAATTGATCAATCTTTGTTTTGTTAATTAATGCCTATTGGTTGATCTCATGGATAATTACATAATGAAACTAGTAATTTAAATTTTACAAATTATGATTATAGCAAAACATTAGAAAGTAATTTAATTAACAAAATGTCTATAAATATTTTACACACACACACACACATATATATTCTATTAAAGTTTATAATTTGTTATAATATTTTTAAAAATCTAAAATCACAATAAAAATACTTTAATTTGAAACAAATTATGTATTGAACAATATTTTTTTGAATTGTAATATATTTTCTAAATATATGAAGAATGTCAATAGATTAGAACCACAACGACATATGAAATTCATTTTCATTTGACATAGTTTGTATCTAACACAAACAATGTCTATAGATGGGCTAACAATAGTTTTGACTACTTCAAGAATTATGGTTCTTGCAGAGTATTGGGATTATGAAATTTTAGCACAATTGGTAGTGAACTTGTAATCTATAAAATATTAAATCATTCTTGAGAGCCTCATTTAGGAGCTCTCTCACCATTTTCCATAATAACCAATATTTTATTTATAATTTATTATATCTAAAAATATTAAAGTTGAGTTCTAATTTTTTATAATTAATTATTTAATTTTAATTATCTCTTAAAATATTAAATATGTTAAGTCATTGAAAATATTAAAATTTAACTTTAAAATTTTAATTATTATCCTCTTAATATAAATTCCAAAAAAAATAAATTTAAAAAATAATATTTAAAAAGTTGTAAATCTAAAAAAACAACTAACAATAGTTATAATTTGTGTGTGATTTTTAATTTTTAATTATTCATATTTTAAAATTATTTTTAGTTTCATTATATTATTGTGGTCATTTTAAAATTTGAAAGTACATGTCATTTTAAAACTTTGCAATCCGCAAATAGATATTTCCGATAAATTCTATCAGTTGATTTATGTGAGCCAATCATATTTAGAAAACTAATTTTATAATTATGTTTTGTTAAAAATGTTGCATCTATATTTAAAGAAAACTAAAAGTCTTAAAGTCTTATCAATGCCATTTATAAGGTGCATAAGTTTGTTTCTTTAGATCTTTAATTAAATTTTTTTACTCCCATGTCTTTTAATTGTTTTAAAGATTGGAGGTGGTGTTGAGGTTGAATATAAATAATTTATCTTAAGTTCCTCCTTCCAATTCAAATTCTAATCAAAACTAAAGTTTGGATTGGGTTGAATCTAAGTGGTTCAACTTGAGCAATGTTGTGTGGAAACCTAAAGCTGAGGCCAAAGCTCAACTTCTAGCTTGGAAAATTATTTATTATAAAAACATTTATGAGAGAATGCCTCACATTTCTTCCCAATCATTCTACCAAATGCTCATTTTGTCTCAAAATAGAAACCATCAAACATGTCTTTTAGACTTGCAATCATTCTCAACAAATTTGGTAAACAATTAGGACTCTTATTCCAACCATATTTAAAAAAAAATTAAAATGGAAATTAGCTCTTCTTGAGCTACACTAATCTCATAATATAAACAATTATGATTCTTATTCCAACCATATTTAAAAAAAATTAAAATGGAAATTAGCTCTTCTTGAGCTACACTAATCTCATAATATAATCTTAGAATCTTTTTGTCAATGTATTCTTTTATATATTTGGATGCTCCAATGTAAAGCTATCTTCTCCAATTCTTTTCATCCAATGTAAGTTATTATGTATGGCTTATTGTCTAATATTATTTTTCAGCAAACAACTCTTTGTAAAGCCTTGAAGGGCCATTATAATAAAAATTCAAAGCTACAAACACACATATCCATGATGCAGTCTTAGCTAGTAGTTATTGCTTCTAACAACAAGTCTCTGCATTTAATTTTTTAATTGATTAATGGATGATCATGTTATCTATACTCTTGGAGAAATGTAATTTTCTCTTATTGTAATTTATTATACATGAACTCTTTAGCATTCAACTGTCATTTGGGTCTCTATGGAATGGTCCTTTATTTTCAACCCAAGTTGCATCTCCCAAAATTTTTAGCTTGGTTGAGCCTCTTTCAAGTTGATTTATCTTCTATATCATTTTCTTTTAATTGATATATTATGAATTTTTCCAAAAAAAAAGGTTGATTTTATGAGGGCAAAAATTTATTTTATTATCAACTTGCTTTGTCATGTAACTAATATCATGTATGTGATAGTGCTCATGTCAATAGAATAATTAGTAGACTTAAATTTTAATTTCAAGAATTAAACACATTGGATTTGACATTACAAGAAAAAAAATCGTGCTCATTATTCTCAACACACTACACTAGAATAAAAAATAAATGTCATTTTGATTATATTTAAAATAGAAAATTAAATGTACACTAGAAGATTGTTGTTCAAATTATTTTTAATTTTTTTCTTTTATTTAAAATTTATTTTATTTCATTATTATATGTCTAAAAATAATTTTAAATTCAGGGATAAAAATGGTCTGATTGGAGCGAGTAGAGTGAGAGTGTGGAATTGGATGATGGGTTAACCAAGTATATCAAGATATTCCATAGCATGAACCAAGGTGTGGATAGATTCATGATCAGAATGAAATGAACTTTTCCAAACTTGAGGAGCCAATGAAATGGGGAAATCATGATATGTCCTTTAGAGAATGGAGAAAACAAGAAGAAGGTAGTTTTGGGTGGATGAATAAGAATCCAGAGGGGATTGGATCTCAATGGAAGGAGAGAAGTAGGGGTGACTTGTTCCCTAATTTTTAAAAAAAATGGAATTAGGGAAGGCAAAGGAAGGGGGTCTTTAAAACCCCAACAAAAAGTTCAAGCCCATGGTATGATTAACACTGGGAAGATTATAACTAGGAAAGAAAAAATGGCCCTATCGTTCGCTCTCACTGCTAGGATTTTTCATAGGATTTGAGAAGGCCTATCGATGTTTGAAGATGAAACATCTCAGATTGATGGAGGCCACCCAGGTGATTCAATCAGATGAAAGAAGGGATCCCTTGTCACAAAACTTGAAAGGATGATGGTGACTGTTTGAAGGTGAGGATGATCCCCTCTCGCAACCCTGGCATTGCATAGCTATGGTTAAGAAAGGGAATCAGTTATTGGAAACACCAAAATCACAATAGTTGTTGAAACCTTATAATTTGCCCTATGTTAAAGTAGAGTTTGTCAGTGGTCTCTTTGGATGATTAGACTCTCACATGTCTGATGTTGCTAATAATTATCAAGAGGGCGCTGGTCATCTACCGCAATAGGTAAATGGGGGTTTTGGGCCCTCTGTAAATGGAAATCCTTTTGTTTAGGATTGTTGGTTTTTAACAGATGCCTCATGAACCCAAACTATACCACCACCATAATCTTGGTCGGCTAGGGGATCATCCTTACCTATGAATCTTCTTCATCCCCTCTCAAAGTAGTTTTGGGTGAGGATCTCTCACATGAGGCCACTAAAAATGAGGATTTCTTCAACAAGAAAGGTTTGATCAGTAGATTCAAAGGATTCTAGCCAAAGTTGCCTCAACTTCACTGGATATCAAGTACTTGGGGTCCCATTCTAAAGGATGACATTCATATTACCCTTGTACAAGGGGATTTTTTGTGGTGACCTTTTATGACATCCAAGATTGGTGTACTATTCTCTATGATTACTAGTGGAACCTTGAGGAACATCTTTTTATGCTGAAACCTTGGCATCCATCTTTTGACCCAAGTTCAAAATCTTTCTGCATAGTCTTGATTTGGGTAAGTTTTGGACCAAATTTACCATTACAATTTTGGTTTGACTCTTGCTTTGAGGAAATTGGTAACTCACTGGGAAGATTTATGGATGTTGATGATGGATCTTCAATGCACCTTCACACAACTTATACTCACATTTTGGTTGAAATGGATGTCACTAAAGATCTTCCTCCAGTGCTATCCCTTTATACTTCTGGAAAATGTTGGAACTAGATAATAGATTATGAATGTATTCCATTTTGCTATTGTAGATGTTATAATATTGGTCATTTGGTTGCCCAATTCTCCAAACAAAAGAGAGATGATCATGCTACTTTGTGGAAGGGTGTCACTCCCCGCCACTATTCTGTGAGTAAGGAGGAGTCATCACAAGGAATGATAGATGAGGCCAATAATTCTGTTTCTCCCTTAGATATGGAAAACAATAGTATTAACACTCTAGGTCCCTCCAATGGTAGGGTTGATCACCCATCCCCACACATGGCTCCTACAACTAGAACCAAAGATATGACATATGTGCTAGAGAAGGATCAGATCAAGCCCAATTTGTCTCTTGACATAGGATGGAATAGGAAAGATGTAAGGGATTCAATGAACTCCCCTCATACGTAGAAACCTTGTGTCAACACTATAATGAAGATAAAAATAGAATTGGGTGAGCAATTAGAAAACTCAATAGTTGTTTCAGATGCGGGATTGGGAGAATCTTCTAGGGAATCAATGGTAAGCCAAAATCTAGATAATTTTGAAGATAATTGGACAACTGTTCAAAGGAAAAAGAATAAAATGAACCCAAGCTCAAAATTCTCCTTCGTTCTCATTTAAAGAATGGAATAAAATATCTAAGCTAATTAAAGAGGATGTAATATTTTTATGTTGCCACCCTTTTTTTTCTCCTTGGAAATGGGTAGGGGGGTTTTGTGATTTAGGGATGAGGTCCCCCTTGTGGCCTCACCTAGTATAGGACATGTTAAATTTTCTAGTTCATTAATTCCATGAGAGCTTCCCCATATGCAACTATTTATCTGAAAAAAAAAGCACTGGAGAGATTATTTTGAGAGATAAGGCCCTAGTAGGGAAATGTATTAGAGAGAATCAAGGCCTATGAAAGGGAACCAAAAGGAGAAAAGGAGTAATGCATTGCAAGGATGGAGAAGCCAAATCAATAGGTTAGAAGTTGAAGCCAAGGAAAAAATTCATGTAGAGATAATTATCCTAAGGAATTAGGACAAAAATAGAGGTAACCTTAAAACTCTAAGAAGATACATTTCTCTCTTCTTAGAAAAGATCCTGGTAGGGAAGATTGTAACAAAGCTAAATCATATGGATTTTTTCATTAAATGGCTGGGAGGAGGGTCTAAAATGGAAAAGTTGAGAAGATGGTGTGATAAAAAAATATGGGGAACCAATGTGTAGTTAAAATCACTCCCAAATGGTTTCCTTCTAGTTGGATGCCCCAAATATTTGGTTAACTGGAACATCATGAATTATGGACCATATATGATGGATGAAACATGGATCTATATGGAAGAATAGGAACCTAATATTGATCCATGGAAGTAGGAGATAAAGGTAGTTATGATTTAGATCTAACTTTATAAACTCCCATTAGAATATTGGGAATAAAAAATCCTCAAAGAAATAGGAGAGAGTCTAGGTATTTTTGTCAAGATTAATGAGAAAATTGAAGGTAGGAAATTTGGCATTTATGAAAGAATTTGTATTAAATTGATGATGTTTCCTTTGCTCCAAATGATTTGGAAATCCTTTCAGATTAAGGGGCATGGAGGTAAAATATAGAAAGAGGAGATGAGATTATTGTATTCTCAAAATGTTGGTTGAAGGAACATGGATAGAAAGAATGAAATAAAATGACTATAAAAAGTGGAGAGGAAGGAATGACAAAATTTCCCTCACACAAAAGGAAAAGGTGGATAGTTATTGAAGGGGAGAGTTTCAAAGGGCAAGGTGCTCCTAAATGGAAACTAGTGGGGTGGAGGAAATTACCATGTGTACTAGAAAAAAGTACCTTCATAGGGTTAGTATCATCAATAAATCAAATAAAAACTAAATTACCACAAATAGCAATCTAATTAAGCAAAGAATTGACAATTAAGCACTCTATGGATCTCTATTTAGGGATGATAATGTAAAGCTCTCAGCAAGCTTCCATTAGTGACAGTCCTAAAATGAGAATGATATGATAAACAAAGGTAATGTTCAATTCCAAATGAAATACAACTATTTAGCTCTAAATTGCAAGAGGTTTGATGCTATTCTCATATTTGTGGATGATTTTTGAGTGAATTATGCCTTGCTTTTATAGATTTTGGCAAGGGTAGGGGGTGTAGTTGAGTTGATCATGGTTGAGTTGGGGTTAATTCCTTGGTTCCACCCTTTGGAGAAAATTTAAATGGATTGTCCTCAAAGCTTGGGACAAGAAGAAAAAATGGGTGGACAAGATTCATCCTCCAAGTGAGTGATTGAGATTAAATTTAGGTTTGATCCATGTGAGCTCCATCCTTAATTCCTATTGGTTGAGGCTTTTTCCTCCCATGTGGTGTTGAGAGAAAATAGGAATTAATTAATTGACTTTATTTAATTTGTTTAGCCATGTGTACCACTTAAAAGGGTTGATTTGATTTAATTGAACTATGTAATTGTTATACACTGAGTTTGTGCCTTTGTCTCAAGCTCTCTTGGTCTTGATAACTCAGTATAACATGGGAATCATCTCCAGGTTGTGGGACCTTTGCTAACTAAGATGAGACCTCCAGGTTCTAGGCTGGTTCCTCTTGGATAATCACCTTAATTTGCTTCTAGACATGAAAGTAAACTTTTGAAGGGAAAGGAATAGAAGGAATGCTTGTAAGGGAAATGACTTGAAAGAAAACTACCTACTAGGTGATGCACCAAAACTAGGGTTTGGATCTCAGTATGTAGGAATGAAATCAATGAAAAGCTCAGGTCTAGTAGGTCACAACTTACCGAATAGGCTTGCATAAGTATTTCATTAGAGGGCCCGAGAATAAGACACAACTTATGACCTGCAAACAAACATTCACTTCTACAACTCGGTGTAGGATTGAGACAAGACTTTTAAGGGGGTTGAGGTATACCCACAAGAACATCTAAATCAAATCAAACATAGTAACACACAAAATTGCAGAAAGAAAGAGGGATCAAGAACCCTAAACTATCATTGAAAACATGCACATACTTTGATCCAATAAGAGATAATCCAAACAAGGAAGCATAGGGACATGAAGGATTGTCACAAAATACCTTTGCAATATTTGAATCATCAATGGGAGAAATACAACTATATGAGCCAGAGGGTAGAAATGATACCACAGATAGCCTTTAAGAAAGTATGAATTTCTTCTACAAATTATCCAACTCTTTCTCACTAAAGGCTCCAAAACAATATATACATACTCAACTGCACACAGGTAGGAGTAAAACCTAACTAGGGTTACAAGATTTTACAATATAATAATCAAATCCTAGGTGTTCTTCTGATCATAAATGTAACTCTACAAATATTTCAACCAATCAGATATTCATCTTTGCGTGTTGATTTTGTGCTGAGCCCCCCTGCAGACACAACAACCTTGATCCATCTACCCACCTGCAATTCCACCAAGTCATGAAGGCCTCAAAAATCTAATCTTATAGATATTTCAAAATGATAACCCTGCAAAGGTGGCGCCAAACTATTAAATGCTTCCTCAGGACACAGTCCCCTGTAAAATCTATGGCATCGATGATTAGATTGTCTATCATCATTCCCTCAACTAAAAATGTCCCTGAAGAATTTATTCTAAGCTACCCCATCGCTATATCCCATTGAATAAAAAACTGGCAAAAAACCCTCTGCAGAGATATTTTAAATTTGAAATAAAATGGTTAGCTGGTCACTTTAAAATGTGACCGTCGATGAATAACCTTCTTGACAGATGAGCAGCCATGACATGCTAAAAAAAAATGACTTAAAATCCCCTCTGACAAGTCAAGACCACTGTGGAAGTCAACAACCAATGAAATGCGAGCAAATCAGCATGAGGACCCACCTTGACTTTTCTCTTCTTTAAGTCATGAAGAACTCTTTTAAACCCTGGGCCCAGACCCACCACTTGGCAATCTTTTATTCACTTAAGCCACTTTGTAGGCATACACCTCGACAGTTCTCTAACAACGAACCCACAATCTCCAAGATTCTAATCTAATGGCTAGTCTCATCTCCTCATGACCTCGGAAGATTCTTTTAGATTATACACCTACCGTAGATTTCATTAAGCTAGGACCCTTCTGACACATCAGTCCACCTGGGAGTCCTCATCAACATTTGGCAACCAATCACATTTGAACATATCAGCACACTTGGCAACGTGGTCCCACAATCCTCTATTCACTTCAGCTAATGAGAAGATGACATGTCACCCTGACCTGGCATTAGACCCACCTGAAAGAGCCTCGAACACTTGGAAAATCTGATGGCTATCTTATAATCTCATGTGTTAGAAAAACCCTTCATGAAGATATGCCAGCTATTGATCTTCATCCTTCTGACATCCCTGCAGACATTCTGACATGACCCCACTGTAGCATCCAAGTCATCACTATGTGGACCAATGAGAAATGAGCACATCATCATCTGAGGACCCACCTACAAGGCTCTAACAAAAAGCAAGATCGATGACTAGTCTTATCCCCTTATAGCTCTGACAAAACCCTTGCGAAATTAAGATAGCCGTCGATCCTCTGACAACTGTCAGGACCTCTGACCACCGAAAGAACTTGGTCCTACTGACAAAAAGATGACTCGATACATGTGGACCAATCAGAAGCTATTGAATCAGATGAGGTGGCATTGGTCCTACTGACACACTATAGTGCTGCAGACTTGGAAGATCCAACGGTCATCTTAAGATCTCATGCTCTGACAATAGCCTATCCAAAGATACGCCAACTGTTAGATCCTCATAATCGGGACCCCAAAAATTTAGACCACCGAAAGATTTAGCGATTACACGACTGAAGAGAAGTTAACATTTGCTAGGTCATAAGATATTATGCCTTGATCGAGAAACACTTAGTGATTATGAGATTCACTGTATTCGCTAAGTCACTGAATGGGAAAAGTAATCACCGAGAAACTTAGAGAACCTGCGACCAGCCAATGAGATTAAAGCGCACATGGGTATTGAGGATTTTAAGTTGCCGATAAAGTAACAAGGAAACATAACAGGGCCTTAGGGTTCTTTTGAGGATTTTAAAAGGTTTCAACACAACGACTACTTTTTGAATATTTTGACTTGTAGACCAGGGAGTTGAAATAATTGTAGAGGCCAGGAAATAAAACATGAGGCCATGAAAATTTTAGATTTGCCTGGCAAGGGTAAAATAGAGACTTTTAAAATAGGTTTTAGCCAAATTTGAATGCATAGGAAAATTTGGGTAACAGTAATTAATTAGATTAATTACACAATTAATTAATTTATCATGATTTATTTGATTTAAGTTGATTTAATGGCTTTTGATTTTTAATTAATTCAGATTATTAGCTTGATTGCAATTTTGATTTGATAATAACTCGATTTGATTTAATTGCTTTGATTTTTGCCTTGATTATTCACTTGATTTAACTTGTCCAATTTCAGGTGATTACAAATGCCCCTCTTTGTGTCGACATGCGAAGCGTGTTGATTCAAAGAATGTCCTGATCATTTTTGATGTGAAGTCCTGATTTAAATTGATGTCTAATTCGATGCTCGATAGAAGATACAGATTTTGATGATAGTTTTGATGCAGTTTTAATTGATTTTAAGTCCTTGATGGTTGATATGATTATAGTTTTCTGATATGATGCATGATTTTCTCCGATTCAATGTTGGATGCCCCACTCGATTGTTAAGTGAATTTTTTTTTGATGAAAGATTGAGCTTTGATTTGATGTTATGCCTCTAATTCGATGATCTTGATAATTTGAGTGTATGCCCCCTTGAGAAATGAATCGAAATGATTTTGGATGATTTGGTTGAGAATGGGAAATTTTGATTTATTTTGTGATATAGAAATTTGGAAATGCCCCGATCATGAGAGGATTTGATGAGAAAAGATTTGATTGATAAGATGTTGATGCTCCAGATAAGTTGATGATGGTTTGGTATCATTTGATGCTAGTAAGAATCACTTGGTTGATGTTGATGTCAATTTGGTAGGATAAGTTGATGGGTTGATATTTCACTCTCAAGATCTAGAGAGACAAAACAATGATTTTCCTTCCTCATGATATAGAGTTAGGAGATTTGATGCGCTCAAGATGAGAAAATGGATGATAGGATAACTTGATTGATGTTAGATGATCAATTGGATGATTTGACTGATTGATATTTGATATGACATGATTAGATGTTTTGATGATACATGGTTGATTGGATTTTCTCATGATGCAAAATTATGGATTGGAGAAGAGAAGGGTCATCCATTGGCGTAGGTTTAGGTATAGATTTAGGTAATGAATCGAGTTAGGTTGCCCCTAGTTGATCAACATGATTGATTATTGATGATTTACTTGAGGTAGCATGGATCATTTGATGGATCATGATTTACATGTACTTGTATCTTGATGATGTTAATGTACCTTTGATGATCAAATTGAGCATGATTTTTTATGATGGATACTTCAAGCATTGATGATGTTGATCAGGACTTTGATTATACATTGATGGACATTTGATGATGTTGATCAAGACTTTGATTATATATTGATGGACATTTGATGACGTAGATCTCAAGAAATTTGATGATGTACCATTGATGATATTTTTGATCATTTGATGTATCTTGATTTGGTCTTTTGATGATGATAACTCTAACCCCTTTAGCTTTCCTTACATATATTGAGAAAAAGGATCCACCCATGCAAATTAATCTATATGGATGCAACTAGTTGTCACTATTTGGATGCTTATTTTTATCATTGAGATTTTGGAACATGAAATTGGTACAACCCTCACTTGTTTAACCATGATGATATGAATACCTCTTTCCTCAAATTTTAACAATTTCAAGTAAACAGACAAAGAATTGATCCCTTTCATATATAAATGTCCTCAATGATTCTTTGATGATCATGTCATTAGATGGATTCGTATACTTATATGAATCAACCTGACAAGTACTCAAGAAGAAATCAAGAAAATACCATGTCTTCATCATCGCTCATCTAGTCAAACATCATCGATTTGCTAAAAAGACATGATTCCAAAAATTAAGTAACACTTTGAACATTTTTTCTTTTTGTTTGTAGATCCATATTTCAAAAACTTCATCCACTTTGATCCTTAGTTATGTTTAAGCCTTTTAGATTTTGATCTGATTTGTTGTTTGAAGATTTAATGTGTCAAATGTTGTTGTTTAAATCAAGTGTTTGGATGTTGAAATGTAATATTGATCAATAAGTTCAAGTGTAGCAATTTTTCAATTTTGATGCGATGATTTTGAGCCAACTTGTGTCTATTTTGATAAGCTTATTGAATTTGGATTGGTGCCCCTGGTTTGATTTAGCAAAGATCATGCTTTATTGGGCAATGCAACTTTTGAGTGTTTACTTAAGATTTGCAATTTTTAGATTTTTTAGATTTTTTTTTGGCTTTTTAAAAGATTTTTGATGTTTTTGGATTTTTAGAGATTTTTGATATTTTTTGGATTTTAGAGATTTTGTATTTTTTTTTGGATTATTTGAGGAACATTTTCAGTTTTTAAAAAATATTTTTAGAGATTACTAGTTCTCAAACAAGATCACATTGAATTTTTCCCCAATGTCTAGCAAGGTATAGGATATGGAAGATGGATTTGCAAATTGATGATTCACCAATGAATAGGCAATGATGGATGAAGCAAGTGTGTTACCCATGGGACCATCTCCTTAAGATTATCCAAGCCAGGGAAAAATAATATCTTAATATAGGCCAATGATGTGGTGTTGGATAGCATATGGAATAATGACCTGTTGTCATGACAATGGTCCAAAGGAGTGGACATATCAAGAGAATTTTTCTAACATTATTTTCCATTTCTTTTATTCTTCATTTGGATCAAGATTAAGGGATCAATGTGGATAGGATCACACAATCATGATAAAGGGGTGGTGAAGGCTATGAGTGAATGGTTTGGGATAGTGGGAATGCTTCTTAGGAATAATGAAGGTGGCTTTAGGATAAGCAAGATCATGATAAGGTAGTGTGAACGCAACAAGTGAATAAGCTGATGGATAGGATAATGCATGTCAAGATACTTAATGCTCATGGATATGTTCAACCTTGTCAAGATAAAAGGTGAAAGATGGAATATGGATGTAAGTGAGATAAATGGTAGAAAGATGGAGGATATGATTGATGGAACTTCCCCCAAGTTTAGAGTGCAAGAGAGAGGAATTACACATGATGCTTGTTTGCTAGGTTTTCATCATGGTACTTGTCCAAGATGCCACAAGAAGTGGTTTTCACCATAGGATTGATTTCTTTTCTTTTTCTTCTTTTTTTCAATTTTTTTTGGAGGGACTCAAGCCTCATGCTCTTTGGATACTCCTTGAAAATGTATGATATGATGGGCCAAGGCCACTGAAAGGTATGCTCAAAGATTTTGATAGGGTGATGGAAAGGTGATGTGGTGGATAAGGTAGAGAGCGACTAAAGATTTATGTGATGAATTGGATAAGGGAAATGGAAGGATAATGAATAAGAGGATAATAAGTCTTTCCATGTGTGGGTGTGAAAAGGGAATGTAAGGATAATGAATAGGAGGATAAGAAGTATTATCAAGATCAACATTGATACACACCTTGAAGGGTAGTGGAATAATGGAGGAAAAATGGGTGAAATAGCTTGGGATTTTAATGTAAGAGAGGATATGGATCTTGGGACACAAGGACCTAAAATGGATGGATGAGATGGAATGTGTTTGGGATAATGTGAAGTGGAAGCCTTTGGAAGCTTGAATGTCAACTTTGATCTCTCTTTCATGTGTAAGTCCTTCAAAAGTGACTTGGGAATCCACACTTTCTTTGATTTTTATTTCTTTTTAGATGCTTTAGAATGCATTTCTTTGATGAGGGATTTAGGAACCCACATTTTCTTTGATTTTTATTTTTGCTTGATGGACCTTTGTGGTCTCTTGAATTTTTCTTTTTTTTCTTTCATTCACATGTTGATTAGATGAGACATGGTGCTCTTCATACATAAGTGGATTCTTGGATTTATGATTTTTATGTTGCACATACAAATTTCTTCCAAAGGACTTGGGATTGGTGGATGAATAAGGTTGATATGGCTGGTTCATATGGATACATTCATATGGAGGTTTCATATGGATGGGTGTTTGGTTTCTTAAGTATGTATGTCTTTGTTGATCTTGATAGAGTATAGGGTAAGTGGATTTTGGGATAAGGATGGTAGGAAAAGTTGATGGAGGGATATAGGGACCCAATATAGATGGAAGATATGAAGGTTTAAAATTTGGAATATAGGGACCAAGGATGGATTTGGAGGATGTAGAAGGAATATTCTTATGCGCAAATGGAGGTAAATGATATGTGGGAGGGATATCAACATCTTTATTTTGAGGTGCATGGCCAAGGATTTCATCTTTCAGATTTATATTTATACCAATAGGTTTATGAGTAGCTTTCATAGGATTGACTTTGATATGAGCAGTTGAAGCTCGAGGGTATTTATTCTTATGCAATGGATCATGAAGAATGGGATAATTTTGAGGTAGATATGGAGGCTTATGAAAAGTGGATGTTGGGGTACTTTGATCTTGACAAGGATCTTTTGATAGCCTAGGAAGAATACATTGATTTTCATTTTCAATAAGTTCATTAGAGATGGAAGGAATACCTTGATCTTTCTTAGGAGATGGATATGATATAGGAAGTGAAAGAATATGGGGTGCTTGAGATGGAAGTATATCTTCTTGAAATAAATGGAAGGGTATGCAGGGTTCATCATGGGACCCTTGGGATATGGGACTTTGGTCAACTATAGGATAAAGAGGGATATTATCTTGATCTTGATCCTTCATAAGACTTGTTTCTTTGTACTTTTGATTAGTCTCTTGACATGGATCCACTTCTAAGGACAATGTAGGATTTTGAATGTTCACATGAGATTCTTGAATGGCTAATGAAAGTTCATTTGAAATAGGAATGATAGGAATTGTAGCACATGAAGGCTTGGGGTCTATAACCTTTGAAGCATGGAAGAAGTTTGTAGCAAGATGTAGGTTAGCTTGGATCTCTTTTAGAGGTAGCCCTTGAGGGTATACATAGTCATTATGAAAACTATTTGGATCTTTGCTTGATGGAGGAATATTGGATAGCTTTACTTCTATATGAAATGGAGGAATGGTGGAATAGGTGAAAGCTATAAGAGGACCACTACTAGACATGTGTTCATAAGTTTGATCTTGCTTGAGAAAAGTATCTTCATTAGATGATTCATTAGAATTTTCAATTTCAATTAATTCATCATTTTTGATTTTATGTTTCAACTCCATGCAATCTGAAGTTTCATGCTGATTATATCTATGATATGCACAATAGTTACTCAAAAAGATAAAACCACATGAAGTGATTTGAGGCAACGTGATGAGATCATTTTCAAGGAGTTTTTCCAAAGCTGATTCATATGAAATTTCCAAAGAATTAAATGATCTATCCCAAGGATATTTGGATGTATTTGTATTTCTTAAAGAGTTGTCATATGATGAATATTGTTGAGATGGGACTAATTCCTCTTGATTTCCTTGATCAAAGATGAGATTCTCTTGATATTTTGAAATAGGTTCTTCATCAAATATTGGTTTATCATTAGGATATTTTTGATCAAATATAGGGTTTTCATGATATTCTTTTTGATCAAATTTTGAATTATCAAAGATATGGTGTTCATGATGTTTTTCTTGATCATAGAGGTAAGGAAACAATGTTCTTAATGAGAATTGGTTGGATAATGTTTCTATTTCTTAAATTCTTGTGAATAGAATATTCTTTTGAATCTTTATTGTTAATTAATTTTTGGATCTTAATCAATGTTTTCTTTTGTAATCAAAGACCTTCAAGCACAACACAATAATTTTATCAATTATCACAAGAAATTCTTCCAAGCAATCTACCTAAGGTCAAATTTGGCTTTTAAATAACTCTAATGAGGTGGGATTGCTAATTTATCAAGGTATCTAATCAAGATATCGTTGAAAATGGACATTAAGTTTTCATCCTCCAAAATTAGGAGGCTTCCCACCACCGGTATGTCAGAGTTTTGTGCAATCCCAAAGGACTACTCGAGGAAGGTCAAAAATTTAACACCCTTTTGTCACACACCCCATTAAGGATGCATGCATTTCATTTTAGAGTGGGTTAGATTATCGTGACAAAGGTGATTGTATCCCACTTTGGGCTATCCCTCTCACCAGCCTCGTTAAGGTAAATCTTGGGAGGCGAGCCCACTATGGATCTAGCATGTTCATTTTGAAAGAAATAAAGTGGAAGAGCATATCCCTATCTACTTCTCAATTCCCAAACACTTTTAACAAGGTTCAATTACCAAACCCACTAACTAATGGGAATCGAGAATTTCTACTCTTTTCCACAAACAAGGGGTTGTTCAAATTTAATGATTGGTTTATTCCTTTAAGCTACTTTGATTACTAGATTTTGAAATTGACAAGGCCATAATTTAAGAAAAAAATTGACCAAGTTTGAGGCTTACCTTGTTTTGTAGCTAGCAAAGGCTAGGGGCATTTTTGATTGATTTTTCATTTTTATGCTTACCTAGTGGCGATCATTCCTTTCCATTCGCTTCTCCTCCAATAAGTTAGTCAACACAACCAACCAAAATGAAGAAAATGATAATAAACTTGAATTTAAAGCCTTATTTATTAAATTTGAACAAAAATTGATTAAGGCATGTAAATCCAATTTAGTGATATGAACTTTTCTTTATATGCTTCTACAACTTTTAAATAGTGTTCATATACCTCATTTTCTTGCTGAGAATTCTCCAAAACCAGCGTGATGTGTGCACTATTCTCCTCCTTAATCCATTTTGTCAAAGCTTTCCCTTCACCGTTGAATTTGGTCTCTAGTTTTTTTATTCTTTTATGACCAGTCATCCTACAGACATAGAGAAATCATTTTCTCTAGATTAGATTATGTCAATTTCCAATTTAATCAAAAGCACTACAGAATCTATTAAAAGTGCTATTAAAATGATTAAAAGAGCTGTTAAAATGATTGAAAGCGCTATTAAAAAAATGATTGAAAGCGCTATTAAAATAATTAAAAGCACTGTTAAAATGATTGAAAGCGCTATTAAAATAATTAAAAGCACTGTTAAAATGATTGAAAGCGCTATTAAAATGATTGAAAGTGCTATTAAAATGCTTAAAAGCACTAGATTGGATCAAAAGCACTGAAACAAAAATTAAAAGCGTTGTTAAACTTGGTAAAGGTGTTAAAAAAGTAGTAAAAGTGCTGGAGAATAATGTAAATGCACTGGCTAGTCAGGACAAAAGTGTTGAAAGAATATTAGACAGAAAATAGAAGGAATCAAATGTGCTGAAACTCCATGTAAAGGCGTAAAACTTCATCATGGAAGCACTGTTTTAGGTATCAAAAGCCCTGCAAAAACTGGTAAACACACTGTAGAAAGTGTCAAACATGCTATTTCACTTGTAAAATAGAGAAGAAAACAAGATTTGCAAGAAAAAATTTACTTCTCTGAATTTATAAATTTATGAGGCCTAAGGCCCCACGGTGGGTGCCATTTTGTGTACTAGAAAAAGTACCTTCATAGGGTTAGTATCATCAATAAATCAAATAACAACTAAATTATGACAAATAATAATCTAATTAAGCAAGGAATCAACAATTAAGCACACTATGGATCTTTATTTAGGGATGATAATGTAAATCTCTTAGCAAGCTTCCATTAGTGACAGTCCTAAAATGAGAATGATATGATAAACAAAGCTAAATGTTCTATTCCAAATGAAATACAACTATTTAGCTCTAAATTGCCTTTCTAGCTCTAAATTGCAAGAGGTTTGATGCTATTCTCAGATTTGTGGATGATTTGTGAGTGAATTATGCCTTGCTTTTATAGATTTTGGCAAGGGTAGGGGGTGTAGTTGAGTTGATCATGGTTAAGTTGGGGTTAATTCCTTAGTTCCACCCTTTGGAGACAATTTAAATGGATTGTCCTCAAAGCTTGGGACAAGAAGGAAAAATAGGTGGACAAGATTCCTCCTCCAAGTGAGTGATTGAGATTCAATTTAGGCTTGATCCATGTGAGCTCCATCCTTAATTCCTATTGGTTGAGGCTTTTTCCTCCCATGTAGTTTTGAGAGAAAATAGGAATTAATTAATTGATTTTATTTAATTTGTTTAGTCATGTGTACCCCTTAAATGGGTTGATTTGATTTATTTGAACTATGTAATTAATTAGATCAATTACACAATTAATTAATTTATCATGCTTTATTTGATTCAAATTGATTTAATGGCTTTTGATTTTCAATTAATTCTAATTATTAGCTTGATTGCAATTTTAATTTGATAATAGCTCGATTTGATTTAATTGCTTTGATTTTTGCCTTGATTATTCACTTGATTTAACTTGTCCAATTTCAAGTGATTACATACCACACCTCAAATAAGAAGGGGATAACAATATTTCTCAAATCACTAGATAAATAATAGCTAGTAAAGAGGTAGGAGTGGAAGCTAATGTTGCAAAGGGAGTCAATAGGTAGTAATAGGGGAGAGATCTAAGCCCATTGAAATAGAAAGATGAGAGAAAATAAAGGTAGTGAATGGAGCATATTTGAATGAAGTAGTTGGTTACTCGCAATATAAAAATGAAAGTATAAGACATTTAGTAGGAAAGGGAGATCAATCTCAAAAGGAGGAGGAAAACAAATACATGAAGTACTAGTAGAATTCCTTAATAAAGGATTTAATCTCAAAAGTTACAATGGATCAAGTAATTCAATTGATGAGAAGATTGGAGAGGACTTGAAAGAAAAAGTGAATAATTAATTTGAAGATGAGGGGGGGGGGGATCATTGAGGATAGAAATACAAAATAAAGTCAATTGAAATCAAGAAGCCAAACATAATGCTAAAGGGATAGATAGAAAGGAAATCTAATAAGAAAAAAGTTAGGAAAAAAATAGAAATGGGAAGGAGATTTTCCTTCCCCAAGAGTAATGAAGGTCATAAATAGAATATTAAGGGCATTAATTCCCTTAATAGCTGACTCCTGGTCAAGTGCCAAATTGACCAAGAAAAGGTAGATCTAGTATTATTGCTGGAAACAAAGTAGAACCTAGTGGAAAGTAAAATAATATTGAAGTAGGGATAGTGGGAAGGATTATTTGTAGGAGAAAATGGGGCTTTTGGTGATTTGGGAGTATTATAGAATCCAATTAAGTTGATTGGGGAGATGATGGGGGAAAATAAGTGTTGGAAATTGATCAAGATTAGGAATCTTCAAGGGAATAAATGTTTTTCCTTATTCAACACATATGGACCCATCTTGACTACTAGTAAGAGGTAGGTATGCAATTTATTATCAAACAAACTACAAGCTTTGGAAGGAAAAATGTGGTAGTTATAGTTAATGTGCCTATGTTAAATAATTTAGATATATTGTGGGGTATGACAAAGTTAATGAAATTTTATCTAGACTTCAAGCTCTTTGTTGAACAAAATTATTCAAGGGACATACAATTAAATAATGGCATCTCATTATGGGAAAATAGAAGGAAGGGCTTGACTATTTTTAAGAAGAGACTTGGTAGATGTTTTTATTTTTAGAGACTTGGAAACTCAATTAGTCACTCATGAGGCCAATATAATTCCTTTCATTGGATCAAATCACTTCCATGTTTAGCTCCAACTTATCCTAGAAAGATGCCCCTTAAAATTTAATAATATGTTGTTAAGAGATTCTAATTTGAAAGCTCTTGTTTCTAATTGATGAGGTGAAGTCAAGCTTGGAAAAAATTCAAGATTATTTCTATTAGCAAAAAACTAAACCATATAAGAACATGTCAAAGATATGGAATAAGACTCACTTCAAAAATATCTTCTAAGAAAGAGGATAATAGAAAAAGAGTTGGAATAGCTAAATGATATGGTAGTCAATAAAGGAATAAGTGTAGATGATTTTGAGAAAGAAAAGGGGTTAAAGTAGGAGCTTTCCTAAATCTTGGAAAGGGAAGAAGCATTTTGTAGATAGAAATTGTGAGAAGTTTGGTTACATGATGCCCATGTATAAAAATGCATAGTTATTTTTTTTATAGCAATAAAAGTGGAAATAAAGTAACTACTAAGGAAGGATGACAATGAGTGATAAAAACCACCTAAGAGGTCAGCAAGGAAGTAATAATTTTTTTTGTAGCTTTGCTAAATAAAGAAACACAAATAGATTTGATGAGAAGGAGAAGATATTGAGAAATATCCTAGTAGTGATTAAGCCATATAAGAACAAAGAATTATGTAAAATGGTCACAATGGAAGAAGTGAAGAAAGTCAATTTCCAACTCAACTTAGATGAAGCCCCAAGGTTGGATGGTTTTTTTAGTTGGTTATCTCTAAACATTTTGGGATAGCCAAACAAAACATATGCAAGGTAGTAGAGCAATAAAGGGAAAAAAAACAATGTTGGAAGCCATTAACCATGTTTTTTTGGCTTATTACCAAGAAAAAAGAAGCCCAAACAATGTGTGACTCGAGCCTATTAGTTTATGTAATATATTATACAAGAATACTATGAAAATGATGGTTAACATATTTAAGGAGGTTTTGGTAGATATAATTTCAATAGATAAGAATGGATTCTCACCAAGAATATTGGATATGGAAGATATAATAGTGGTTCATGAAGCAATACATACTATAAGAAAGACCAAATTAGCAAATATGCTAGTTAAATTGGATATTCCAAAAGCTTATGATATGATGGATTGAAAATTTATATTAGAAGTAATGAGAAGGTTTGGATTTGATAATAATTGGATTCAATGGTCATTAGCTACATATCAACCCTTAAATTCTCAATATTTGTCAATGGATCCACATGTGTGCAAGGAATTACTTAGTTCAAAAGGAATGCAACAATAAGATCAAAACATTAAAACTACTAAAGAAAAGAAAAATCATGATAGGACATAAGAGAGCACATATAAATAAAGTAGTTGGAAAACCTCATACAAACCCTACAAAAGCTCCCTTGTTGTGGAGATTTGTCTAATGCCAATTGATATATGTGCTCAAATGATGTTTAAGATTCAATGGTTTGGGGAGATTTTTGCATTATAATGGTATGATGGTGATTGGTTTGGATTCAAATTATCATTGTAACTTTTCTCTTGTTAGTGTATGAAGAAATGATGAATGATTCCTTGATTTATAAATTCTAAGAGAGAGAAATGGACGGTTGAGATTGAAGGATTATGAAGGGTTGATATGCACTCAAGTGAGAGCACATGTGGATTGTATTTTTTTAAACTCATAGAATGGTGACAAGTGTCACCATAGGAGAGCTTGAGAAGACTTAGGGCTTGGGGGAAGATATACCATAAAGGAATTTCTTGTCTCACCTTCCAAAGGACACTTTGGAGAATGTGAGAGGATTTTGGGGAATGAGAGAAAGAATTAATTTTTTTTTGAGGAGACAAGTGTGTAAGAGACCCATGTAAGTCCTTACACACTTAGTTGGACCATTTAAGAATGACTTGGACAAGAGTTGGCTTGGGAGGCCAATCTCTTTAATTAGGAATATACAAGTGATTAGGGTTAATTAGTAGGCAAGTTGGATAGGTGAGTAGGAAGCATGGATTTTAGTTATTTGGAGGATAGATTAAGGGTGGATTAAATTTAGGATCCATTTTCTCAAATAGAATTAAATCGAATGATATAATTGTAAATGGAGGAATTTAGGAAAATTATGAGTTAAATTAAAATACATAAGTGTATCTATTTAAATTAATAGAAGAAGAGAGATTAATTAATCAAATGGGTATGGGTTACCATTCAATTTATCGAACTATAGCTAATTATTAAATTAATTTGGCTAGAAGGAAAACATTAATTAATTAAAAAATATATAATTATTTAATTATTAATACAAGGAAGAGGAATAAATTTAATTAAAATTGTTAATCAAATTTAGGTGTCTACATTTTTGTCTCTTCAAAATGGCGTTAAAATAATTCTATTTTGAGGAGGATTAAATTTTTGACAATGCATGAAGAATTAGAGGTGAGGACTTGACCCAGACAATTGAATGATGTTTTTTGGACAAGGTGATTCCCCCTCCATAGGGTGGATGAGAAAAGAAAGTGGCTTGGATATCATCTCGAAAGAAACATTGCCTTAATAGAAAGGAGGAAAGATGATGAAAAATATAGTCTAGCAGTGAAGATGACACTCAAAAAGGAGTCCATAGAAAGAAATGGCATGAAAAATGGTGCCAAAGGGGCCAAACGATAAAAACTAGTGTCTAAAGAGGCCCTATATAAGCAATTTTGAAAAACTACTATTCATTTTACTTTTTGAGAGTGAGAAATTAAGAGATCTAGAGAAATTTTTACCCCTTTTTAGAGTATATTTGCGCATTATTACCCCAAATATTAAAAATAGTCAATTTTAAGACTTAAAAGCTAGCTCATTGATAATGACTCCTTTGAAACCCATTAACCTCTGGCATCTATCTTGACCTTTCTTGATGGTTGACCTTACTATCAAGATGTTTAGACCTAGAGGTTCATATGTAGAGTTAGATAAACTGATTGTTTGTAGGTAATCAAGTGAAGATACAATTAAAATATCAACCGAACTAAATGCTAAGTCATTTATCAAGCCAAAATAATTAGTGAAGGGAAATCCTCATACCTAATCACAAACTTAAAAGATAATTATTAAATTTGAAGTCCCCCTTGATGAGTTGGGTTATCAGACATTCTTGGAAGTATAGAAACACAAAAATCCCCAATTGAGTTCAAGAGTTCCAACTTTATGCAACCCTCTGACTTAACAACCAAAATACCATCAAGCACTTTTGTGGTCTTAGAACCAGTTCCAGAGTTCTCAATTTTGTCGACTCCCTGAAAGTGTGTATAAGCAAGCAATATTTTTGGTTTTAAAACATTGGTGGAGACCCGACATGGTCTAAACTTCTTTTTTCTTACCAATAGCCTAACATGGTTCCAAACTCCTCAAAAACCTTGACTAAATTGCAAGTCTCACCTTTCCATGTGCAAGGCTCCACTTGAAGGAAACCCTAGGAAATGACTTGTGGAGGGAATACGTTATAGAAGAGGGCTACATACCTTTCTAAAACACACCTAACATGAAGGTAGAAAATATTGAAGTACTTATGCTAATGGTGATTAGGGAAAATAGACAAAAGGGAAATCTGAAGATGGTAGATAGAGCCACAAAAAGAAATCCACTCATGATTGAGGAAGATGTAGGGCCATCTTTCCCAACTAAAGAAAGCCTCCCTTTGCATAGGGACTATATCTTTGTGGATCATAGTCTGGGGGATTAGAGAAGTAATAGGTAATGGTTGAAAAAACTCTAGGCTTCTTTGTTTCTAAGCCAATCATAGGATGATACATAGGCTTTAGCTTAGCCCAAACATGGAAATTTCTATATATCCATGTAGTATAGATTACCTATAGCTAGTTTTGGTAGTAGACATGTTAATAGGGGATAATATATGATTCTTTGTTAAGATTCTCAAGATTTGATTAGACATGGAAAGCCAACATATGGTATATGTTGAAATAGATAAGTTCTTAGATGACTAGGACATAATAGCTCTATTTTTTACATCTTGTTTTGTATTTTTCATGTTAATGCTTAAATTTGAAGAGTTCTAGCTTGGTCGTGGGTAAAAAGACTATCCAATTTTGTATTATTAATTATTTATAGGGTAATACTATGCAAATAATAGTTTCCTGCGAGCTTAAGGATATTATAGCTATGGACCAATATGTAAAAACTGATAAACCTATAATGAAATCATAACTATCTTATGGTAAGTGTTGTAATGGTTGGTGTGTTTATGCAGGTGACACTTTGTCTTTAATTCCATGGCATGTGGTTAATGAAAGCTTCAAAGAGATTATTGTAATTTGCTGTATGCTTAAGCATAAAATTATGTAGATGAATGATTGATTATTTGTAGTCCATTTATGAGCACTACACATGATCTCTAAAGGAAATTTATACAATATGAGGCATGGAGTATATACATAGAATATAGTAGGAATTTGATAACATAGTGAGAGGAGAAGGTCATTTGAACAAAAGTATTGGTAAATCTATGTAATTGGATAAACAATGTTAATGGTTTTCTTATTGGATAGTGGATGGGAGAGGATAAAATACCCCCTATTGCTAATTTCAATATGTTAAAATGAACTTGGCATCTATGTGAGTGTTATCTTCTATGAGCAATTAGAGGATATAACATAACAATTGATTATGGTATGGACTAACATAAATGACTTTATTTGGAACATGAACAAAAAGTAAAATGGTTAAATTATAGATATGCTATAGAAGGGATGTATAAACATTAGTGATAACTTGTTTATAATTATAATCATAACAAGACCAAGAAACTCAAGTCACTCATGCTTCACACAAATTTATTTGAAACCCAATTGTATTTAGACTTTATGATTTAAAATCATAGTTTATCTCATATGAATCATAGTAATTTTTGAACCTTTGATAGTCTTGTTGAATGTTACTTATTATCTTATAGAAGTATCAATATTAACAAAGGGAAAGCTATTTGAAGTTAATACGATCATTTTGAAAACCCATAATTTCCCTAAGTGCCATTTTTACTATACCAAAACAAATTATTGCTTGAGTCTTGGAATTAGATCTAATATTTGAATAGGAGAAATGATAGGATTTATGGATGAATTATGTAGGTAAAGTAGGGGTATCTTGATTGGAATCTTTAGGCAACTTTCATCTCACTTTCATTTTGTTTTCTAATTTTGGCCTAGACATGTCACAAATAAAAAAAAGACTAATAAATAATCATTATTTTTCTAATCTATATCACATAAAGACTCAAAATTAATGAACCAATTATAATCACATGAAAAAGAAAATACTTACACATAAAAAATATAATTTAAAAAATAATATTCTCTTTATAAGATTTTTTAAATATAATTTTAAAAAAAATAAAAAAATTGGACATGAAAGTTTTAATGTTAAAGATGAAGATGAGAAAAAAATAATCTAAAATTTATTTGTTTTCTATTAGAAAAATTTGAACTCAACATCAGATAAATACTTACAATATAAATTTTATAATTAAACCAAATGTCCTCCAACAAACATTTGAAACCTTGAAAATTAATGGCACAGTAAATGTTCACCTTATAATATTAGCTAAGATTTAAAACTTTGATAGACATGACTTATGTGAGTTGGTTGCCCTTGGACATGCTTTCTTGTGCCTGCCTAAAGCCTGTATAGTAGAGCACATCTTCCCACATGTAGAGCATTCATAACTCTTATGATTTCGAGGACCACCATCATCACATTTTTCACTTGCTTTTGTCTGTGCGATTAATAATTTGGGCTTATTCTGCTCCATGGATCCCCTATTAACTCTGTTTGGGTCATGTTTCTTTGCCACAGAAATAGAAGCACCATAACTAAGTGCGTTTTCATTTTCTTTTTCTTCATGTGCTGTAATGTTTACATTCTCTAAATTATTTGGTTCTAGAGCAATGTATCCTGCAATAGCTGGGGCATCACCTAAATTAGACTCTTTGTTTGCAGATGAAGTATTCAAGTTCACTCTGAGTTGCTTTGAAGTAGATGAAAGACTTTTCATATTGGGTACCTTGTCAGGGCACGACCTCTTGTTTTTGTTGAAGCAATTGAGACATTGAATTCCTCCATCGTGGGCAAAGACATAAAAGCCACTAGAGACAATGCATGAGCAATGGATGGGTTCCTCGCAAGTATTACAATTCCTCCAGCCTGTATCACCATTATGAAATGCAGTACAGAAATTCCTTTTCATATATAAACAAGCACAATATTCACATAGCCTAACTATCTGTCCAGAGCTTGCAATCCACCCACTAACCCATCTCTCGTTTAAGTGAATACCACACTTATTGTTGCCACAGACAATTGTTTCTTCATCCATTGTCTCTCAAGAAGGAAGGAACTTGCAATCTGTGAGTAGAGAGGAACAAGGAAATAAGTGAGATTATTACTGCTTTGTTGATATTATTATTAATATAGTTTACAATAATCATAAACAATATTAGATTTGGAAATCAAATTTAGAGAAAACAAGTATAGTGTGAGTATTTTTATATTAGTTATGTAGAAAGTTAAATTGGATAATTCATCAAAACAACCAAAGAAAATATATTATATGATGTATTATCTCAGATTGTAGTGAAGAGTGAATAAATTATACTTTTTACTTTAAAATAAATAAAATCATAATTGTTTTACATATGGTTTTAGTTTCTGATAATAACTGCACGAGTTTTTGAAATAAACTCACAACTATTACCAGAAACTATATAAGATAAAACTAATAATTTCTCAAATTATTTCCAATATATTCTTGTTGACAAGTTGGCAAGGTTCAAAGTCATTGAGAAAGCTGTGATTAGGGGTTTTAATTACTTTATTTTAGGCAGCAACTTTATAAAAAAATTCATCCAACATCCGTGCTGTCGAATTCTGAACATATTATACTAACCTGTATAATGGCCTTTTAATAGTGCTCCAATAAATTTTCTGAATCGCTAATACTCGATTGTCGATAATTAAAGGAATTAGTGATTCTGCTTAATTAACTACTGAATTCTTAACACATCGCTTTGTTATAAGTAATTTCGAAATGAAACTCGATTTTTATAGAGATGTTCTTAACAATGATTTGAGCCGACTTTCCTTATTTATTACGTTTAATTTATTTTTAATTTTAAATAAAATGTGTAGTTTTATGGCATAGTGATCTTATCGGAAATTTTATGAGAAATTTTGTTTAAGATGGTAAGGAAATTTGTCCTCAAGTTTGGGACAAAATCTATCTATTTTAAGTGGTTTCTTGTATTCAAATCTGTAATAAACAAAAACGTAATGTGTCAAAGTTCCTGCTAATAGTTAGAAAGGAAAGAAAATAGTGGTATATAGATAGAAATGAAAATAAAAAATGAGAGAAAATATGGCGAGAGAGTTAACAAGGATAGAAAGATATGCCCTAAAATGTGTAAATGTAAAAAAGTCCATTCATATAATTAGTTGCATCAATTTTGTGTAGATTTAAAAGCCCCATGAGACATGTAATAAGTGGTCATGCCTTTTGTGGAAATGCAATTCCTATATACAGATAGAAATGTGCATGATTTGATAGGTTTGACTAAGACTGAGAATGTAAAAGATAAGGCTTTCGGATTTAATTAATTTCAACTCACTATAAAAGTAGCGGAAAAGGAAAATTAAAAAAACAAATAAATTCATTTTACATTTTTATTTAATTTTTGAAAAAACAAATAAGAAACTAAAATAAATTAATATTTACCTAAAGTGAACATTTGAAAAATAACGATTCTATAATTTTAGACTAGAATCATGATTTGACAAATAATAATGAATAATAAATTATTAATTAAAAAATAAAAATATTTTTACAAATTCAATCTTAGACCAAATTTATTATTCATTTATAGAAATTAAATTCAAACAAAACAATAATTAATTTATAAACTGTGAATGATCCATCTAAACAAACCTTACAAATTTAATATCTTTACAAGTCAATTCCAAACCTGTTCAACTTTACTTTCCTCTCTTATCTTATAATCAAATAAAATATTATAACACTCCTAACTGAACTCCTAATTGTTTAATCATTTGTCGAAGTAAGTACATGTTTCCATCACAATTATTAATCTTTGAAGATTTGTACAGATCACCCAACATAATCATTTGTGACTCTGCACATGTCTTTCTTAAAATTTTCCACACAAAAGAATAGTGACTTCTCTTTTATTGCGCCTTGTTCAATGCAATATGCACAGAAAACAACATTGCCTGAAACAAAAATCCAACAAAAGACTAAATCAAATATGAAAGGTTAATCATGCTCGCAGTAACTTTGATATGCAAAACAAAAAAAAATTCAACTGGTAAGCAATGAATTCAGTTCAAGGGTTCTGTAATTGTAATAAAGCTTAATTTAGGCCAATACAATAATAGGTGCTTCCAGAAATTAAATTATTGAATAAGTGATCAACTTGGTAGTTTTACATTGAAAAATAAGAAAACAGGATAAGAATAGAAATTCTGAAGACCAGATTGCAAATGAAACATAGTACAAAAATCACAAATTACACATCGATCTCTATATACAATAATGGTTTTACATCTTAATTTCATTTAATGTTCTCGAGTCTGCACCAACACTTACTTTTACACCGAAGTATGACTCTTTCAAGAACAAAACCACATACTAAACCTATAGAGTAAACCACATACTAAACCTACAGAGTAAGGTTTCAAAAATAATTGTTTCAAACGGTGAAACATGGGGTAGTGCCAAGCTCAATCCCAAATGTCCTTGGTCATGATTGAAAGTTTTGGGATGAAAAATCCATTGGTCTTCTAGGTCTAAAGCGGGATGCTTAATGGGAAAAAGAATAGATCACAGATTTTAATCGCTTAAAATTGCAATTGTAGGTGACTATAAGCAACCATTGGTTTACTTGGGTAAATAAATTATAATTCGAACATTGCTAATGATTATACATTATATTGATTGCTATTTGCTCAAACGAAATTATCCTGGAAGACAATTTAAATGTAAAACATACATTAAAAGAAATGTTATTTTGGAGAACTTTTGAGCTATTAGCAACTGTCAAATTGTGGTTTCTAGAAACCATCAGTGGTTGCCACGTCTCAATGCGATTTCAACTATGTGTGCGCTTGAGCTTGTCTATTCATATTCTAGATTTATCTTCTATTTATCACCTTTTTAATGTGAAGGAGGAATAGTTTGCAAGGGCCTAAAAATTGCAACATTTTTCGAGGTGCTGCCTTCAATATTTCTACATCTGCTTGGAGTCTTGGTGAGATATGGATGTGGATTTTTTATGAGATATGGTTGCAATTTTTTTTTAGATATAGCTTTATTTTTTTACTCGCTATTGCAGTTTCATGAAATAAGTTCTTTTTAATGCTGGAGTGAGAAACTGTAACTTGACTGCAAGAGAGAAATTACCTTAAACACGATCGACACAATTTTTTCTTCAAAACTACCACTTCTCCCAAGCTTCTGAACTTCTCATTCCTTTAACGCATCAAAAATATTCTTCACAAATTGACAACTTTGAATCATCCTTGGTGTGTCCTGAAACCAATTTTTATTCCAATTTCTCCCTCCTTTAGAGTCAAGGTGACCGTATGTCCTGTATTTCAGTTTTTGGCATTGTCAGCACAACCCTTCCTTATTAATTTGTTGGTCCCCAATCATCCCCAAAAGAATTTAAAGAAATTGGATTTCTCCTTCACATATTATACCTAAACGTTGCAACATTTGTAGGGAAATTCCTTAAAAAATGAAACAGTAAAATGCAGCCCAAACATAACTCAAATGGAAGGGTAAATAGAAGGGTATACAACACATTCAGACTGTAACCAATCTAAACAAACACATATACAAAATTGAAACCAATGACAAAAAAATAATAGTTTGTGACCTATTTATTCCACCTTGGGGGCACAAGAAGCTTGACCAAAACAATTTTTAGCAAGCCTTCTGTCTCTACGCCCCTTTTCAGTGTTTTAAGGGCCTGTTTGGTGCATGGAATACCAAATGCCAGATATAGTCAATTCGGGAAGATGCTGCAATTATGGAAGATACAAATCCTGCAAATGATTTTTGGAATATGGGATGACTTGTTTGGTTCACCTGGAAGATGACAAAGAAGATGCATAAGGAATTTTAATTAGGGCTAATTTGAGTGGTGTGCATTTGATCCCAAATCAGGAAGCTGGAGGGTGCTACCACCAGTTCCAAGTGTTTCATCATTGCTGAAGTTCTTCATTGCAGCACAATGTCTGTCAAGCTATTAAAATGCGACAGATCAAAATGCAACGATAGATCAAAATGCTCTGCCCTTTTCAACAATTGCCTGAGCTGCGGAGCATGTTATGAGATCAAATGCAATGACGACCAGCAATAGTGTCTTCCTGGCTCAATCATTGTAACTGCAACAAATTTATGCCCTCCCAACAATGCTCTGCCCAATGACAATGATGGATGGTGCAATCTGTCTGCAGTTCCAAGGATGGAATAGGAGAACTTATGCGGGCCTTGAGAATAATGTCTGTTGAGCACCGGGCTAAGAGCACTACAAAACTGCTGCACACGCGAATGAAACCAAATTTTCCACTAAAATTTTGGACATAAAATATTATTAACAGCAAAAGCGGACCCGATGAATCATTAAATGGGCATTTGAAAGTGGAATTAGAGCATGGATATCTAATTCCACTTTTTCAGATGGAAGATGAAATGCTCATTTTGTGGGCAAAATTGGAATTTTGAAATTCCAATTCCTATTTGTTTGGATGGACACAAACAAGGAATTCACTAATCCGAAAATGTTATTCCGGAATTAGAGCCCATATTCCATGTACCAAACGGGCCCTAACTTCCTTGTTCTCCATAGATGAATTATGTTGTGGGTGTATCCTGTAATGTTTCTTTTGTAGTTGGCTATGTGCCTTGTTAAGCAGGAGAAGGCCACCATGATATGAGGTATTTTGTCATGTATGTTGTATTTGTATAGACCCCACTACCACACCTAATAATAATGGTGAGTTTTCATTGAAAGAAGATGACAATGTCAAGAACAAGTATTTGTCTTCCTCCTCTCCTTCTTCAATAGGAGAGAATTTTAAGTCTTCAAGCATGAATTGAGAAAAACACACACCAGAAAACAAGATTTAGATGTACTAAACTCTGGCAGGGTAAATTTTAAAAAATTCATCTCATATTCAATGGTAAGTAACTTAGAGCTACAGACCTAGTGCGATAGTCGTACATTTTATAGCTACTTTGTATTTGCAAAAGGAACACAGAATAAAGATTAAATGCTCTGACTTGTGAATAAAAAGAGTTGAAATAGATAAATACAAATTCATAAATAAAATGTTCCCTCAGAATTTATGTAATTGACAGGACTGGGAGTGAATCCTGAAGGCTTGAAATAGGTGAATTATCTTCTATAGTTTGTATAGTCCTAACTAGCTCAATCTGTGGTGGATATGTTATTCTTTGCATGGTGCAAAGTTATATTTGGTAGGCTTGTTGATGCATCACAATGTGTATAGCTTGATCTGGTCCATATTAGAAATGGCAGTTATGCAAAGGTGCCATACCTGAAACCTGTCCTGTAATTTAGACTAACAATGTAAGGTGAATTTCATGATGCATTATGGGATCTGCAGATAACAAATAATCTGTGAGGAAGGCTGAAGGCAGTACTATAGGGTTTCATCAAATCAATCAAGAAGCTACTTAAAAGTTAAACAACCTGATTTTTAAAGCATTATTATATAGAGAAATGACATTTCTTATGATGACGCTTTTCTGATTAAGGATGTTATGATTTTTAGATATTTTTATGTAAGCAATGTGTATGAATGCTACATCATAGACATTGGTCAATGTACGTGGTGACATGTCAAAGAATAACATTAATATGTGCTAACATATGCATTCAGTGATCTACTGCAAGCCAGTTCTCTCTGTTGGTTCCCAAAATTGCAGATTGAAAATCCAAGAGCTTGTGAATTCTCCAATAGAATTCCAAATTAGTTTTGGCCAACGAACGGGAATAATCCAAATTCCCATACAGTTTAGGCTTCGCTACACCTAGGCGGGTAAACCTTCACCTCAAACCTGATCACCTTATTCAAGGCTTTTCTATAGCGAACTTAAGCTTGTGAGTTCTCCGGTTGGCAAAGTCCTAAAAAATCGATCAATATAAAGTATTGTGAATGCTTGAAATGATTGAATATTTTTTCTATATAATGTTTATTAATAATTGATAAAAATAATTTCAAGAAGGAAGTATATAGATTTATGACTTCAATTAATAACTCCAATAATTATATTTCAATGATTTTAAATGACCAGTGCCTTTGTTTATCCCGGCAATAGAGTCAACTATAACAAGGATTATTACGTACAACTTTATGAGACAATATTTATAAAAATATCATCAATTACTCCTAAGCTCTGCAAAAGACAAATCTTATATGCAATTCTCCGTTAGTCCAAAAGGAATTTAACTTCTCTGGTTGGAAGTCTGATTAGACAGAGATAAGGAAACACATATATATTTCACACTATCCTGATTGTCGAACAATGAATGCAGGAAAATTTCCAATGCAAAAATAAAACTCTGTCAGAACAATTCAATAATCTATTTATTGATGACAAAGGATGAATCCACATTTTAATTGCAATCTCTTTGCCTTGAAAAATGGACCTTTTATTTATTATTAAAATATAATATTGAAATTTATATTAAAGTCATGCTTTTAATATTTACATCTTCCCTTACAAATATTCTTCTTCTAATTAATTATTTGAATATGTCTCTCTATTTCTCTACATTTTACATTATGTATATATATGTGTTTGATTGGCTTTCACACCTCTTTAGGGTGAAAAGACACAACCCTTATTACAAATTATTTTGAAAAACAATAAGCTAACTTAAATTTATAACTACCTAACTTTCAGATTTGGGTTTGGTCGGAATACCAAAACACCTCGTGGAAATCTAATATTTTTATTGGAAATAGGAAATTAGATTTTCCAAACTGGGTCATTTTTAGATTTTTAAAATGTGACCATGTTTAGGCTTTATCGACATCATCTTTGTAGTAGGTTGAAATTCCTGCATTTTTTGAAGGCTTCGATTAGTTAGTTCTATTTATTTGTGTCATAAAGTTTCCTTCCTTTGATTTTTTTAGTATGGAGAAACTTGCTTCTTGATAATGGATTTGGACTCTCAAAATTTAGGGTACCACCAGTGGCTCTTTCTAGGGACTTATGCTCTTTGTGAGCATAGCAAGATTCCAACTATCTTCGGAGAAGCAGACCAAGTATCCATACTTAATCTAATGCAAAGTAAAATTGGGTGGCCCCAGGCCCCCCAAAAGTGAACATTGATAATTTCCTCTATTGAACACTTGATTCTAATCATGTAACAACTCATTCCTTCTGATCATGGTATGCTTTCCCTTTATGACTTGCTTAGGATCAGAATTGGTCCTTTCTTTATCAGTAAGAGTATTTGAAAAGAAATAAATTCCATAATTTTCTAGCCTCAACATCTTATCCTTTTCTGTATTAGATGCATCATCCCTATGGACAATATTTATTGCTTCATCATTGTGGTCTTTGGTGAATGGAGAATCCCTATATATTTGATCAGTTATGTCTTCTTGCACATAATTTTCTCCATACTCAATATGTTTTTCCTCACAAATTTGATACAACTTCTACTTATATGATGAACTAATGCATGTTTCAACTTCTGAATACCCCTCTCCACACATATCTTGAGTTTCATCATCTTCAAAAGTATCATTAGGTTTTCTATCTTCATCGTGATGTTGATGGACTTAATTTCATAAAAAATTCTCTTCAAATAATGGATTCAAGAACATAGAGAACTCAGACATATCTTCTTCTTCTTCTTCCTCTTCAAACAATGGATTCGGGAACATAGAGAATTTAGACATTCTTTATTGAGAGCTTTCATTTGGATCATCAAGTGCTTCATCAACAAGACTAATATCTTCATTGACATTATCTCCCAAAGTTTCCTCCTCTTCATACACCATATGCAATTCTATTTCATCTCCACTATTTCATTCTTGGAAATTATCATATCCTTCATCTAGTATGCCCTGAATATATATTGATTCATTAACTTGTCTAATGTGGTGGATTGAGAAAAAAATTGGACCATTTTTCTCAATATGTTTATGATATTCTATGTCTAACAAGGCTGAAATCTCTTCCACGTTGAGATAATCCTCTTCCTCATTTTCACATTCACTGATGTTTGATATCATACAAGTATCATCATGGAAAAGTCTTTCCTCAGATTGTCCAAAAAAGTCTTCTCCATTCAAATCTGAAACTTGACTTTCAACTCATATGTTATTTTAGTTCCGCACTCATTATCCTCTACAACCAATTCATTATTGATAAGTTTGAGAAAAGTAAGAAATTCATGATCATATAAGAGACCAAGTTCTTGCATTCTGTTGAAAAGATCAGAGGATGGAGGTCTGCATTTTGAAGGTATTTATTGACATATATTAAACATCCTCATGAAGAATTGTACTAGAGATTCTTCTTCTTGTTTCTCTAAGTTCAAAAATACGTCCAAAGAAGATATGTAATTTGGATCTTCTTCATCATCACTAAGATTGCCATCAAGAACAAGGCCTTGCTCAATCTAATCATAAGCCTCCTCTTCTTTGTCTTCATCATCTTCTTCTAATATCTGAAAAATAAGCTTCAAATCAGGGTCATCTAGCGATTTTCCCAAATTTTTGACCTTTCTCATTAATTTTTTTTGTGAAGGCATAATTGTTACAGGTATCCTCTGATAAATATTTACCATCCTCAAGAATAAGTGTGTAGAATACTCCCCTTTAAATCTCTCCAAACTAAAAAATACATCAAGTAGAGACATACTATGATCCTCCTCCATGCTATAGCTTTGGTCTTCACACTGTTCATAACACATGTTATCTTCATTGCTTGAATCATGGAATTCATATAGGAACCATTGTTCAAATTATTTCCAAGATGAAATACTTTGTGTAGGTAATGATTCATATGCTTGTCTTGCATTTTTTTTTAATGTCTTGATAAATAGCTTCATTATCCGATCCTCTGCACAAATTTCATAATCCTCTATAAATCTATAAAACTCATCCAAATGCCAAAGTGCTAATTCATCCCATTCTCCATGGAATTTTGGTACAAGTTTTGAAAGTTGTGGGGACAACTTACAAGGTTCATAATCAAAATTTCTAAAATCCAATGGCCTGATGCCATCTGGAATAAAAGGCTTTCTTTGAAATGATCGATACATTTGAAAAATCTATCTACCATTTCCTTCCAAGTCTTCTCCCTTAGTAGAGTTACCAACTAAAATCTTATTGAATAGAGTCGCCACCTTCTTCATAAGAAGGACAAAATCATACAATTGATTTCGAGTTCTGTCTCTAGTAGAGTCTAACTCTCTGATCACCAGAAATTTTGAATAATGTTGTCACAACAACTCCCCAATAGAGTCGCCAATCTATTGGTTCCCAAAATCACAGATTGAAAATCCAAGAGCCTGCCAATTCTCCAATAGGATTCCAAATCAGTTCTGGCCAACGAACGGGAATAATCCAAATTCCCCTACACTTTAGGCTTCTCTACACCTAGGCGGGTAAACCTTCACCTCAAACCTTATCACCTTATTCAAGGCTTTTCTATAGAGAATTTAAGCTTGTGAGTTCTCTGGTTGGCAAAGTCCTAAAAAATTGATCAATATAAAGTATTGTGAATGCTTGAAATGCTTGAATGTTTATTAATAATTGATAAAAATAATTTCAAGATGGAAGTATATAGATTTATGACTTCAATTAATAACTCCAATAATTATATTTCAATGATTTTAAATGACCAGTGCCTTTGTTTATCCGAGCGATAGAGTCAACTATAACAAGGATTATTATGTACAACTTTATGAGACAATATTTATAAAAATATCATCAATTACTCCTAAGCTCTGCAAAAGACAAATCTTATATGCAATTCTCCGTTAGTCCAAAAGTAATTTAACTTCTCCGGTTGGAAGTCCGATTAGACAGAGATAGGGAAAAACATATATATTTCACACTATCTTGATTGTCGAACAATGAATACAAGAAAATATCCAATGCAAAAATAAAACTCTGTCAGAATAATTCAATAATCTATTTATTAATCGCAAAGGATGAATCCACATTTTAATTGCAATATCTTCAAGCCTTGAAAAATGGACCTTTTATTTATTATTAAAATATAATATTAAAATTTATATTAAAGTCATGCTTTAATATTTACATCTTCCCTTACAAATATTCTTATTCTAATTACTTATTTGAATATGTCTCTCTCTCTACATTTTACATTATGTATATATATGTGTTTGAGTGGCTCACACCTCTTTAGGGTGAAAAGACACAACCCTTATTACAAATTATTTTGAAAAATAATAATCTAACTAAAAAATAACTACCCAACTTTTGGATTTGGGTTTGGTTGAAATACAAAAACACCTCATGGAAATCTAAGATTTTTGTTGGAGATAGGAGATTAGATTTTCCGAACTGGGTCATTTTTAGATTTTTAAAATGTGACCATCTTCAGGCTTTGTCGGCATCATCTTTGCAGTAGGTTGAAATTCCAACATTTTTTGAAGGCTTTTGTTAGTTAGTTCTTTATTTGTGTCATAAAGCTTCCTTCGTTTGATTTTTTTTAGTATGGAGAAACTTGCTTATTGATAATGGATTTGGACTCTCAAAATTTAGGGTAACACCACTCTCCACACTATGACTAGGATCAAGGGGGACAAAGGGCATATATTGCTAGAGATTTACATCTTGATTAGTCCTCCAAGATGTAATGATAAACAAATTTCATGACAGGAATCATTCTAATGATGATCCCTGCAAGTTATTAGGAAAGCCACTATTCAATTAAGAATAACTAATAGCTACAAAGGAGGTTTGATATCTTTCATCAGAACACAAAATAGGGTTTCTAATCATCTTCTTTCAATTTGAAATATATTGGTGGCTGCCCAGTCAACAAGAAAAACATACTATAAGGAAAAAATAGTTCTCGTGTAAAACTCATGTATGGATTATACGACCTAAATATGAGGGTTTTTTCTAGGATCCATTCCCTAAAAAATTCTCTGTGCATTGCCTAAATTATGGTATATCAGTGGGGGATACCATTGCCATTGCAATTCATCTTACCAACATATCATCTAAGGACAATAAATATCAGACCAACCAAAGGTCTTAATTTCGACAGAGCATGCACACATTAGAGTGCAGATTGAATAAAAACAATCTCCTCAAAGCATTTTATCACCCTCTATCATTGCATGGCCTCAATTTGCTGTGCATTTTGGGAAATTTACTTCATGCTAACCAAATGATTTTTTTCTCTGCAAGGGTTCTCTTTACCAGTCTTAATGCATTGATCCTCCAAAAACATTTAAAGTAGACTGGTTTGTTATTGTGGTGTCATCCACCATTTTAGCCTTATGCATTGCTACATGCATGCTATCCCTATTAGTTGAAGAACAATACTATTACTCTATGGCTCAATAGATCCCATGTTGCTACTGAAACAAACCTTTTGCCATGCGAGGTTGAAATGGAAGTCATCGCATCACCATAGCAATGTTCAGCTAGGACATTAGGGATAGAGCAAGAAGCAAGGTTATAAATATGACTAAACAAAAAACAATATAAATGCCAAAAAGAAAAAAAGAAAAAAAGAAGTAATGAAATAAGAAGAAAATGGTTAAATTCACACGCAATACAATTAACACCATGAGCTCTAGTAGAAACAACTCCTGTTGTTGTCAACATTGTTACTCATTGTCAAGATCTTACTCACACTTAAGGAGAATGTGACAAAAAAGAAGTAAAAGCAAAAATGAAAAAACATGAAGCAAATCATACCTAAAAGAAAAGGACCTAGATCTATATATCTCTACTTTACCTTTTTACTCCACTATAAATTAGGGTTTGAAGGAGCTCAACCCTTAGGGTGCCTGAAGTCATATCCAAAACTAGACAAGGCAAAAAATCTGCAAGCTTATTTGGGTTTGAATAGGCTTGGCCATCACAGCACTGGAATCGAACCCAAAACCAGGCGCAACAAAAAATCTAGAATAACTAGAGGAGCCGAATCAAGAACATGGTGACCAAGTTTCTACCGAGCATGAGAAAAATCTAGAGGTTTAGGGTTATTTTGTAGGCCGCCATAATGTCTACATTCGATATTAATAATTTGTATTTTTTTGAGGAAAAATGATTTTTATGCTTGCCTTAACCAATAAGAAATAATAAATTATGTTTTAAAATTAAAAAAATAAATAAATAATGATCAATCATAATCTTCTTGTCCAAAAAATTTAATGCTTTCATCTAATTGGTTATTTGAATAGGGGTGGTTCCACAATAGTGTGTCCCACTTTTTGGCCAACTTTGACACGAAGATCAACATTCTGAGAAAAAACTTCACTTTCGAACACCTGTTGTTGCAAAACTATTAGAAATTTGAAGATGATGTAAACTAGAGTATTTTATTCTCATTTCTAAATATATTTAAAAATAAAAAATAAAATTCATTTTTCCTTCTTTGAAAAGTGGTTTGCATGAAAAAACTGTGTTTTTAAGGAGTTACTGACACTTGGATCAGCATAATTTTTTTTAAAATATGACAATGGTGTAATTCTTTCGAGATTATATTTGTAACTTCAATATCTAAAGGATGCAATTGGTTTCACTCCAATATTTTATAGTTTATTAAGTTCTAAAGTGATTAATTTAGACATAAGGTCACTTGGATCGCTCTAACTTGATCTGTGTATATCAAAATTCATATTTTCTTTTCTTTATAGAAAGGTAACACAAATACTCTTTTCCTACATATTTTTCATAATTTTTTTTTTCTAACTTACTATTTTTCTTGAAGTCTTGAAGAGAAAGGTTGTTGAATGACCAAACAACCTATGGTTAGTTAAAGTAATATTTAAAAGTGATAATGAATTCAATATGTATTAAAATTATATCCATTAGAAAGCTTATTTCAAATAGCATCATTTGACATCATATGTTTGAAAAAACCACCTTGTTTGGTCCTTGTCCCAGGCCTTAAAAGACCATTTTTTTGTAGTTCACTTTTTTTTGAGGGAAAAATTTCAATTTAGGGGTCTTCACGCGAAGACCCCTGAGGGTCTTCGTGTGAAGACCCTCATGTGAAAAGTCCAATGGAGAAACACCCCGCTGGAATTTTTCCCAGCCTACTTTGAGCAAAGTAGGTTGACTAGTTATGAATTTGTTTTGTAAAAAAATTTAGAATGGTATAAAACTAAAACATTTTCATTCTATTTTCTATTGAATTGTAATAAATTAATTCACTTTTTCTATTATTGATCAATTTTTAGAAAGGCATTTTTTGGAGGAGGATTGCTATTTCTATTTTTTTCAAAGGCATAATTTTGGAGAGGAGAAATATTAGATCAAATTATTTTTTGAAGAAGAGAATTTTTATTGGCAATCTTGTGGAAGAAATTTTTTGGAGAGAATAAATGGGGAACAAGAAGGGAAGACAAAGTAAATCTGCTAGAAAAAGGTCACCTGGTACTAAACAAAGAAATTGTGAAGCTGCATTGACATATTATCATAAAACTAAAGAAGGTGAAGGACAAGCTGAAGTAGGAGGGTCAAGTCAAGTCAAAGAATTGCACATTGAAGAAGGGTCAGGATCACTCCCTACGGAAGCTCAAGCAATTGATGTTGGAGAAGGGTCAAGATCACGTGCTCCTACTGGTATGGATGAACTTTTAAATTTAGCTCAAACTGTAAAGATAAATATTAATTATAGAAACTTAGATCATTTACTTACAATGGATGTGAAGAATTTGAGATCACTTGCTAATGTTCAACCCTTAAGTCTTTCTAGGAAGAGATCAATGAATATGATAACAAGAGAAATACTAGCTAAATTTGATAATTTTGAAACACTTGAACAAGCCCAATTGCTTTTAGTTGTACTTATAAACAAAAAGTTGGAAGGGGCATTAAAATTATTGGGTATAAACACAACATCAAAGAAGAGAAAAGTTTATGACATGCAAACTGATATGATTGAAAATCTTAGGAAAGGTTTGAACCAGGTAGGGAATTGATCTTGAACTAAAGATAAGACCATTACAAGAAAAGTTATGTTTTTGATTAAGTAAAATAGGTTTACAGGGATCCTGAAACCCACAATAGCTTAAAATTTAAAGTAATCAAGAGTACTAAGCAAGGAAAATAAAATAGAGTAGCTAGGATAGGCCATCATAGGGCCAAACAAGAAAAAATAGAGAAAGTAAATCTGAGCCAAAGGACAGAGCACCTAGACCAGTTATGCCAAGCTTCTGAGCATGTCCGCCGCTTTGCTTTCAAGGGCCTCCATCAGTTGAACCATGTCTTTGATGTTTTGCACTTGGGCTTGTGGGTTTATCTTCTCCCCATTCTTCTTGGTTTGAGCCTTGGTTCTTTTACCTAGTCCTTCAGTCAGCTCCTTTTCCTCCTTCAAAGTCCTTTGCTTAGATTTGGGATCCATTTTTTCTTCCATCTTTTTAATAAAAAACTTAAGGTTCTTGTTGGAAGTTTTAAGGATGTTTAAGTTTTTCTCTGCCACTCCCTTGAGGGTTTTTTACAGACTTCTCATTTTGGCTTCCATGTTCGAGACCCTGGTTTCCAAACTTGGCTTAATCTCTATGGTCTTTTCCTTGTTATCCAATCCCTAAATTTTTTCCTTGATGTCCTCGATCTCGTGGTAGAGCCATTTGAAAGATTGAAACTGGTCCAACATACTATTTTTAGTGTTTTTTAGAAAATCCATGTCCATCTCCCTAGCTTTATCACTGAGCACAACTAGTGCAGGGTCTATCAATTCTTCCTTATGGACTTTACCATCTTTGTCCTCCAGAATCTGAGGGTAGATGACTTCCCTTATAATACCCATGCATACAGTGTTGATGTTGAAATTTCTCCAGACCTTTTTACCCCTCCCAGTGTCCTGACTATTATACTCTTCCCCTGAGGCTTCTTCGATCTCTTTAATCCTTATGGGTGATTGGTTAGTGCCCTGCTCATTTTTGTCTTCAGTCACGGGGGCTTGATTTTTAGTGTTAGTGTTAGGGGACTGAGGAGGAAGGGTTTTTTCCTTGCTAATAGTGAGATCAATAGACAAGTGGCCAGAAAGGTCCTGCATAGGTTTGGAGGTGTCCTCAATGTCCTGTTCTTGCATAACAACATAATCCAAAATGGGGTTTCCCACTTCTTCAACCAAATCCATTTCTTCCTCCTTTTCATTATACTCTTCCTCTGAATTTGCCTTCTTCCTATCCTATTTTTTGGAAGGAAATTCCTTCTTGATTGTTTTTAGGAGATGTTTTTTGGATGGGGAGCCCTTGCTTTGTTTCTTGAATTCAACTTCCTCACTGTCATTCAAAGAAACACCCACTGAAGAGCCCAAAGGAACATAATCCGAACTAGAGTACTCATTGATAGCCTTCTTATCCCCTATTTCCTTTCCCATGATTTGGGTTTTAAGGAATTCGTATAACAAGAGGATTAATCCTTCATGCAGAGCAGGATTAGCAATTTTCTTATCTCTAAAACTAGTTATATTCTTGTTCATTGAAGAGAAGAGATAATACGGAATGGAAATCTTGAAACCATTCCTAAAATGATTAAGCAAGAAGAAATAATAAGTGCGAATTCTATCAAACCTAGTATCTAGGGTAATGTAATAGATGAGGGCCTTCAGGACATACTGCCAGAGCGTCTTCAAACTCCTGGGAAGGTAGTAGGTTCCCACTTTGACAATGGTTTTCATCTCAGTGTCATCCCTCGTGAAATTTTTGATAGCCATGTCAAAAAGTTTTTGGTCTCTGTAGAATTTTTCCTCAGTGGTAGGAATGCCAGAGACCAAAGAGATGACCTCCTCAGTGATAGTGAACTGCTTGCCATCAATCTCCACCTTTCCTTCTTTCCAAGTGTTGACAAAGATATTGGTGATGTCCTTCCTACACCATGGAGATGTTCAATAAAAGTGGTAACTTCCCCTTTCTATAAGGCATTCTAGATTTTTGTTCGCTTCTTCCATTTCTCACTGTCACCCTCTAGCTCCCTTCTTAACCTCTCCCCAACCATGGTTATAGTGATAGCTCTGGTAAACCTCTAGTTCTGCTGATAATTTCTTCTTGCCTTCTTTCTTACTTCAACGATGCTCTTTCCAAAAGTAGGATTTTTGAAATGAGTACCAGATATGGGGAGGAGAGCCCTAAAAGTGTGTGGAAGCAATGTGTAATTAAAACTTATGCAGCTCTGCCATAACTCACCATGAGTGAAATAACATCTCTTAACTAGCATCTTGTAGTTATAATAATTGTTGGGTAAAGCTGCGGTACTTTGAAGATCGCCTCCATCTAGAGAATCCAGATGGATTTTATGGAAAGTTTCATAATTGTGCCTTAAGTAGTAAGTTTCCTTGCTGGCAGCCAATAAAGCGGTCCAATCAGCGTCCCAGTTGGCAACAGAGGTAAGCATGTGAATATAGATTTCATCCTCCAAAAAATAGGTCCAAGTGGCATAAAAAATGATGACTAATACAAGCTCAAAGCCACATCTGGCCGAGGGAGAACCAGTTGTTGTTGCTTCATTGAGGATCATACATGGCTATCACAAACTTTTTTATTGCTACAAAACATAATTTTCTTCTTCTAATAATCTGCTTGAGTGAGCTAATGAGCTCACTGAGATACTTTGAAGTGATTAACATCTCTTGCTAGGAGTACAGGTAGCCTGGATGGTTTTCTAGGTTCCATCCATAATGTTTCTACTTGCTTCCTCTTGCCTTATCTAACTTGCTATTTTTCTTCCTGGGGATTTAAGTTTAGCCCCAACATCGGCTCTATTTTTGCTTCTTGTAGCTACAGGAGAAATCGGGTAGGGATATCTACTTTTGGATCTCTTCTTACTTTGAACCTTCATCCATCCCTCTTTTTCCTCTTTATATTTAGCAAAGAGCTCCTCCATCTTGGTGAGTTGCTTAGGAGAGATAGAACCCAAGAGAAGATCAATTTGTTGGACTTTGTTAGAGTCTTGTGTATTAGGGAAGTTGCATGAGTTTGGGGGGCCACCAGGTTTACCCCAAGCCAGGCTAGAATAACATTCTTCCAAAGGGGATTCTAAGGAATCTGGGATAAAGGAGGAAAAGGTAGAACCGGGGCATGAATCACTCCCTTCCCCCTAACCAATGTCACAGGTGTTGTTAATGGAGTCTTGCAGAATATTGACTTCCAAGTCTATGCCTTTAGACTGGGGATAATCCTTTCTAAGAGCCAAACACTCTTGACCTGGTGTTTTTTTCTCCTTTGGTTCCATAATGTTAGGGTTTTCTAGGACCTCCTGATTTTCCTTTGGCTTATCCTTTTTTTTCCATACTCTTTGATTCGGGACTTGTGATTCAGAATGAGGAATGGAAGACTTCTTTGGAAGGTGTTCTAATTAATTACCTGATTTTTTCTTTTTAACAATTAGAGCTTTCCTTTCTTTTTCCAGGCTCATGCGCACTGGACATGATCTGGCTTTATGTCCCACTTTCTTACAATGGAAGCACACAAAAGGGATACTTTCATAATCCAACTTTTGCAAATGTTTTCCCAGTTTAGATTTGAGAACAATGATTTTTGGCATATCTTGACCCTCTTCCACCCTAATGAAGATCCTAGCATAGGTGAGGCGGCTTTTAGCCACAATCATAGGGTCAATGGACAACAAAGAACCAAAGGATCTGGCAATATCATTGAAGATGTCTTCTACCTAGAATTCCAAAGGGAGTTCTGGGAGACGAACCCAGACCGGGGCCTAAACGAAGAAAGAATCATTGAGGTCTAACTTTGGGGTCCATTTTTGCACCACAAGAGTAGCCTTGCCAATTGACCAGGTGCCTACACAGAGGATTCTGTCTAGGTCTTCTTTTTAGGAAAACTCAAAGGAAAGAAATCCCTTCACCATGGATGTGATGAGGACTTGCCCCTTAAGCTCCCATTTCTTTTTCACAAATATTCTCACTATATCTATGTTGGGTCTAGACCCTACAAATTTTCCTACAAGAGTGTGGTCCATTGAGGCAATGTTGTGATCCACCAGCTCATCAGGAATTTCTAGAATAAAATTACCTTTCTCTTTATCAGAAAGATCCTTTATGGAAGGGAAGAAAGACTTGCCTAAGGGTTGTATGCCAAAAAGGGTTGACCATCGACGATGAGAGGATTTTCTACTCTGATCCTTTGTCTGAGTCTTCATGGCCGAGGGGGAAGGGGAAGGGTTTCCTTCTCCCTCCCCGGTCACCTTACTAGGATCTTTTTGCTTGACCCTTGGGTCCCCTTCCATATTCTCTTCATTCCCTACTCCCCGATCAATAATGATACCATTGCTAGCAGCATGCTTAGCCTACAAACCAAGGTTCCCGCCCATGTTTGAATTCAAACTTCCCCCCACTCACCCGTTGTTTCCATTACAAGAAAAGTTATGTTAACATCCATTGTAGGTAACACTATGCTCTGAAAAAGATAGATATCTTCAGTTTCATCTCAGTTTAATTTTAATAGGAAAACAATATCACGATATGTTAATAGGAGAATACTTTTGGATGATAGCACCTTGGAAGGCAATCGGGAAATCATGTGTAGAGCTCCTCATTTTGATAGGATTGATGGAGGGATCAAGAATTTGGTCACATTATTTTGGAATGATAATACACGTCCTTCATCAAACAATAGAGATGTTATCAGACATAGAATTTAAGCTAATCAATATGAATATCATATGAAACATTGGTTGGACACAACACAACATGAGATGTATGTGTCATTTTGTAGTTCAAATCCTATTATAAAGATTGGGCAAACATTGTTTGAAAGATTGAAGCCATATTATATCAGGAGAAACAAAGTTTTTGAAACTTGTTGTTGTCATTATCATATTGAATTTGATCTCCACTATCAGGTTTTTCAAAATTTTGTAGAAGACACTTATGGTTTTGAAAATGCTCCTCCTACTAGATGAAGTGAGTTCATCTCATCCATTTTATGTGACAAAAGAGATGATGTAGCTGGATAAATAAATTGCTAAAAGGAATCTATCAAACATGTGCTGATTTGTCTCTTTTTCCTTTGAAAAATTAAAATATTGATGTAACAAAGATGGTAAATTGCAAGAGTTACAAATATGTAAAGAATGAAACAAAATTTGGGAAAGAATCCAAAAAGTTAGAATATGTTGAAGAGGAGATAAGTGTTGGAGTATTTATGGATAAATTTAAAAAATTGATTCAACCCTACATTCATCATGCTTTTTTTTGCAAAGTGGCAAGCACAACAATTCCAAACACCGAGAGACAATTTCCCACTTGGAACTATTGTATCAGTTGTTGATTTTGCAGAAAATGATTCCTTTTCTCATCAAAAGGCAATTTTATCGGAATACTATTTTTGAGAGAAAATTACTATTATGGTACATGTGTGTTATGGACATGAAAAATTAGATTTAAATGGTATTCAGAGCACATTTGAAGAACAAGTTGAATCAAGAAGGAATATTATTTTTATATAAGTGATGATAGAGAGCATGACATTCATTATGTAGAACACTGCTTCAAGATGTTTTTTGCAAATTTGAAACAAAGAGGTGTAAAAATTGATAAACATTATGTTTGGTCAGATGGATGTGCTACACAATTCAAATCAACGAGACCATTTTACACACTATGTAGATATCATCATAATGAAAACATACCACATGTTTGGAGTTTCTTTGAGAGCAGACATGGAAAAGGTGAACATGATGGTGTTGGAGCTTGCATCAAACGTGCTATATTAAAGTATCAAATGAATTATAAGGGAGTTCATATAAAAAATGCACATAATGTTGTTGAATGGTGCATGACACATTTCACACCAAATGAGAATGACACATCATCAAGATTGACTCAAGCAACACCACAATAAAATTTTGGGAGATAAAAGTTATGCACACATTTTTAAATTATTCTTTAAATTTTTTATGTATTGTTTATTCAAATTATATTTATAGAATGTATTATATATGAATTTTTTTAGGTGTGGATAGAAAAAGTATGCATGGTTGCAATAGGATAGAAAAGACATGATCTTTACATTTAGTTATGAGTACGAATTGTCGCAATTGGATGTTGAACACTAGGGACTACTCATGCTTTTGTTGTCACTGCATTGCTGACAATTATGAGGAATGCATCAATCAAGATCATGGATATGTAGGTGCATGGAATCTAGTGCCACTAGTTGTTACTGATACATTTGATAGAGATGAAGATGAAAACTTTGATGATGTCCTTTTGATTTATACTGATTACAATCATATCTCGAGATTGGTCAAAATTGGTAAGTATATATATTTCACATTATATGATCCATTGAGCTGCATGTATAGATAGATAGATAGATCTATAGATTGAACTAAGTAAATTTTAAGATCTCACACATGTATATATAAATTTACTGTGCAGGAGATGTCTTTGTAGTGATTACTGAGCATAGAAATGTAGAAGGAGTTGGTTATTATTTACTGCATTGTACTACAGAGAGGATGAAGTTACTTGAACCTAAAGAAATTGATGGAATGTTGTTCCCCATAGGTTTGTACGTGCTTTACATCAATATATTGAACTCAACTTTTAAATTTTAAATTTCAACCTTTTAACAAATTTCAAATTTAGTTAAATGTTTAAATTTATATTGTTAAAATTTATGACCTATAGGTTTAGTTGTTTTAGAGGGAACATATTTCAAGAAAATCAAATTAATTTAACATGGTATTCACTTTTTTGATTACCAACTAAACAATAAGGTGTTTCAATATAGTCACCTAGTAGTTGTCACCTCCATTTGTCTCCATACTGTTAAATCTCAATGTGGACATCGTAAGTGGAGACTAGATAGTGAGGATCATGAGAGAATATTACATGTTCTCCATGAAAGGTTTGAACCACTTCAGTTGGTCTAAAAAGTATAATATGTATACCTATTTCATGTGTTAGGACCTACTTGATATCTCTAGATTAAATTGACTATACTTTGTGTATATATTTAAACATATGATGGACTATAATTTGTTGATATATGATGGACCTATTTGATGGTTCAATGGTTTTAATATATAGAATTTTATGTATTCTTGTATACATATATATGCTTGTATACATGTATGGTTTTATATGTATACTTTGATTATTCAATGATTTTTATAGATTGCATATTAGTTAAAAATTTTATGTATGCTTTGATTAGTCAATAATTTTTTATGATACTTATTGTCCATTAGTTACATGTATTAACTAGTTATTTTTTATGATATTAATTCTAGATCCCCTTAAGACCTCCCCTTAAGATTTCTTATTAGTTAAAGATCCCCTTAAGACATTAGTTTGAACACTAAAAAATGATGAAATTAGTTAGATTACTTATGACATGTGTTAGTTCTAGAATGAGTTAGAATAGTTATTCTCCATTAGTTACATGTATTAACTTGTTAATTTTTATGATATTAATTCTAGATCCCCTTAAGACCTCCCCTTAAGATTGCTTATTAGTTAGAATAGTTATTGTCCATTAATTACATGTATTAACTAGTTATTTTTTATGATATTAATTCTAGATCCCCTTAAGACCTCCCCTTAAGATTTCTTATTAGTTAAAGATCCCCTTAACACATTAGTTTGAACACTAAAAAATGATGAAATTATTTAGATTACTTATGACATGTGTTAGTTCTAGAATGAGTTAGAATAGTTATTCTCCATTAGTTACATGTATTAACTTGTTATTTTTTATGATATTAATTCTAGATCCCCTTAAGACCTCCCCTTAAGATTGCTTATTAGTTAGAATAGTTATTGTCTATTAGTTACATGTATTAACTAGTTATTTTTTATGATATTAATTCTAGATCCCCTTAAGACCTCCCCTTAAGATTGCTCAATAATTAAAGATCCCCTTTAGACATTAGTTTGAACACTAAAAAATGATGAAATTAGTTAGATTACTTATGACATGTGTTAGTTCTAAAATGAGTTAGAATAGTTATTGTCCATTAGTTACATGTATTAACTTGTTATTTTTTATGATATTAATTCTACATCCATCTAATAAAATCTAATCAAATGAAACCATCTAATCAATTGAAACCATCTAATCAACTCATCTAATAAAATCATATCATTTAATCAAATGAAATTATCTAATCAAATTAAACCATAATAAATCTATATAATGTCAAATCATAAATCATCTATGTCTAGAGGTCTGGATAGCATATAAATATATGTCTCGAATCATAAAATGAAAATATCAAACATATAATAATGACATATATAATGAGTCTCAAATCAAAGATCTATGCAACATGTCCTAAACTAGGGGTTCATCTAGGCACATGCGAGCATAGTGACCCTCTGACCGACTACCACGAGCATCCTCTAACTATGAGGCAACAAGTGATCCCTACAAATATAAATGCATGTATATAATAATAATGTAAAATAATTAAAATATTATAAATGCATGTTTAAACTTACATATTTTTAAAACTTACCTGACCACTAGTAGGTGTCACATTTGCTGAATCTCTCTTATGAAGATGCTCTAAGCCTACACTAGAGGTAATGTGATTTGATTGAGTGTAATGAGCATCCTCTGGCTGTGAAGCACCAACGGATCCCTATAAATTTAGTACAACAGTTGGTTATATACATGTGCATAGTATATATTATGTAAAGTACTTGAAATATATAAATACATGTGTACAAGTATACACATGCATGCTTAAACTTACATATATCTAAAACTTACCTGACCACTAGTAGGTGTCACATCTACTAAATTTCTCATATGAAGATGCTCTAAGCCCACACTATAGGTAATATGCTCTACTAACTATGCCTACAAGATAGTATACATTGAAGAAACATCAATACACACATCTACAATTAATTGTTCACTAAAATTTCTAGAAAGGAGAAAATAAAACTTTATATACCTTGGTCTCAGGAGCAAGAGGATCATCAGTGCACTGCACCATCATATCATCAATAGAAACTACATCACCCACACCACCTTTAGTCTTGAACCTCTCTAGCAATGAAGAGTGTAGGGGTAACACTAGCTGGGAGGGGAGCAATGTAGAGCCTGAACCACTAGGATGCAATAGCATATCCATAAATGATCCAACATCAGTGCTAATGTCCACCTGACTCAATCCACACAAATGCTCATCAAATATGTCTAGGCCCTTAATGGCGATGTATACATCTCCAACATGTATACCTGGCTCTGCATCTACATACTGATCTATGGGTGCAAAGTGCTCTACAGAGTGCTATGAACTATGTTGTGCCTGACTAGATGATGTGTCATGTGTCAGTGGAACTACATGACCCCGTGCAAGTTCGATGACATCCTTGACTGAATGTATTGGGATCTTATGCATGTCAGTAATATAAGAATATGACTACAGTAGATCCTCCAAAAATTAAAGTGCCACATCTAAATGACTATGATGACTAGAAAGCGTTTGTATCTCTCTAGGTGTAGGAAGACTTGCAACTCTATATGCCTCATCACTGACCCCTACAATAGTACTAGATGAAGCCTAATAAGATGATCTGGCTAGAATTAGTCTAGTCAAAACATATCTGCTCATTGTATTTGAAGTGATGGAGGTGGCTGCAGAAGCAATCTCTCCTATCCTGTCCACTACTCCCCTCTGAGAAGCAATGACTACTCTATCTATAGTAGAAGCCATCGCCAGTGCCACTGCTAGAGTCCTCTACCCAAATACATGTAAAATGGAAACAAATATCTAAATATATAAAATTTTATACTTAAATTTACAATACTAGAGTGTATTAATAGTCCTAAAGGGTTCTTGAATGTACTAATTGGTATTAATAGGTCCTATCAGGTCAAATAAGTGGGACTTAAGACCTAATAGGACAATATGACCTATTAAAATCAATTAGTACATCTTAGTGATGGAAATATAGATGCAGTAACTAAGAGGGGGGGTGAATCAGTTAACCACAAAATATTACCACTGATCCCTTAAATATCTTAACAAATTATTTACTGTGCCACTCGGTAAATATATAGAAAAATACTGAAAACTTGATCCTTGAAGTGTGTAATAATTAAACTGTTCTTAAGCATTCATCACTGATTAACTTACATGAATAAAGAAAATAACATGAACACAAGAGACACCAGATTTACCATGGAAACCCAATATGGGAAAAACCACCAATGTAACTAGTTACTATTTTTCACTCTTCTGAAGTGATGCCCGGTTAGAAGCCAACCCAGTAAAAGGTTACAAAACACACTGTTAGGTGTGATCTTGTTAGAAGATTTAATCACCTTGCTAGGAGTGGCCTTGTAAGAGGTCTTGAAACAATTCAATAGAACTATTACCTCGTTAGAGGATTTACAAAATGGTTGTTAAACCAACTTGGTTAAGATATTTTGATATCATTGCTACAATTGCTAGAGAGTAACAATGAAATAACCTACAACTGAATTGCTGAATATAGATCTTTGTTCTATTTCACTAGATCCTTACTGATCAATTAAATCTTTGCTGCTCCTCAAGGATATCTGAGCATCCTTCAAAATTTGCACACACCTTTCTTCAAAATGATTTCTGCATGCTGTATATTTTATTCACCATTTGACCTTCTATATATATATGCCATTTCATAATCATTTAGATTGTCAAGTCGGCACTAATAATTATTATAATAGTCGGCTGGGATAAACAAGCTGTAATAACAAAATTCTTTGAAAGGGCCGACCTTGTTCGGTAAACATTAATCCTGAAAAGATTTCCTTCGGTGACCAAGAGAACTCAGGAACCACATCGAATTCTGCAACATCCTTTGGAGACCGAGAGAGCTCGGTAACCACTAATTTTTCTTTGATAATCAAGGAGGCTTGGTTAACACTGTTATTGTGTCATGTTTCCTTTATACACCTGAGAGAACTCGGTAGACACTAAAAACCACCTAGCTGACCGACTGAGCTCGGTAGATACTGAGAACCGCTTAGCTAACTGACTGAACTTGGTAGATACTGTGAGCGATAATTGATATGACATTTGTGTGACATCAAAGACAACACATAGCTAATCCAACAATGTCCTTCAGACAATTATATCCAACAATCTCCCTCTTTGGCATTGATGGCAACACAACATGTCATAGCACAATGAAATTTCACAGAGAAACCAAGAGTAAGAAACATATCCTTAGCTTCATTCTGATTCCCATCATCTTCAACCTTCTTTCTCTGACTGAGAACTCACCCTCTTAACTTCTCAAATTATTCTTCTTAGAAATTTCTTGAAATGATAGCAAACTCTCCCTCTTTGACAACACATGCCAAAGACAACTTACACAGTTTTGGTAAATATCAATGTACCTTATGTACTGATTCATATGCAATGATTCCCTGACTATGCGGCATCAACTGATTGATCTTCAACATGTTCTGGTTGATACATCACTAAAAATTTATTTAGTGAACCTCGGACAGGGGAGTGACCCCTAACTTGCCTCTTAGATACAAGAATGCATCCTTAGGTAGTGGTTTGGTGAAGATATTTGCAATTTTTTCTTTTGTATGAATATATTCCAATCTGATTTCCTTGTCCTGTACCAATTCTCTGACAAAGTGATATTTAATTGCAATGTGCTTGGTTTTGGAATGCATTACTGGATTCTTTGAAATATTTATTGCACTTGTATTATCACAAAACATAACAACTGGTTCTTTGATCTCAACCTTCATGCCTTCCAAAAGCTATTTAAACCATATAATATTAGAGCAGTTTATTGCTGCAACAACATATTCTACTTCTGCTGTGGATTGGGATGTGCAATTTTGCTTTTTACTAGTCCAAGATACTAAGCTCTTGCCAAGAAAGAATGCACCACCACTTGTACTCTTTCTGTCATTAATGTTTCCTACCCAATCAGCATCAATAAACACTTTTAAATCCAGATTGCCTCCAAATTTATACCACAAGCCATAATCTTCAGTTCCCCTTAAATACCTCAAGATTCTTTTGATTGCCATCATGTGATTTTCTTTGGGTTTAGCCGAGAATCTTGCCACTATTCCAACTGCTAAGGCAATACCAGGCCTTGTGTGTACTACATACTGTAATTTTCCAATCATTGATCTGTATAAGGTCTGATCTACTTCTTTTGAATCATCATCTTTGGTAAGCTTCAGTCCAATACACATGGGTGTACCAACTAGTTTTGAATCTTCCATACCAAATTTCTTAAGTATTTCCTTGATATATTTAGACTGAGTAATGTAGATACCATTTTTGTTCTGCTGAATCTGAAGTCCAACAAAGAATTTTATCTAAACATAGACATTTCAAATTCTTTATTCATAAGCTCTGAAAATTCTTTGCACTGATCATCATTTCCTGTAAACACAGTATCATCCACAAATATTTCTACCAAAACAATTTTGTTATCTGATCCTTCTTTGATGTATAAATTGCTGTTATCATTAGCCCTTTTGAAATCAATTTGAGTAAGATAGTTGTGTAATATTTCATACCATGCTCTAGGAGCTTGTTTCAGACCATACAATGCTTTGTGTAATTTGCATACCATATCCCTTTTGTCTGGATCAATAAAACCTTCAGGTTGCTCAATGTAGACTTCTTCCTCAAGAATACCATTGAGAAAAGCAGATTTGATATCCATCTGATATACCTTAAATCTTTTATGTGTTGCATATGCAAGTAAAGTCCTCACACCTTATAATCTTGCAACAGGAGCAAAAGTCTCTCCATAATCTATTCCTTCTTCTTGAGAATATCCTTTACATACCAATCTTGCTTTTTTTCTTGATACTTGACCATCTTCATTCAATTTATTTCTGAATACCCATTTTGTCCCAATTACATTTTTATCTTTAGGCCTAGGTACAAGAGTCCATGTCTTATTTTTCTCTATTTTCTCTATTTCTTCATTCATAGCCTCAATCCAACTTTCATTTTCTAATGCATCTTTGACATTTTTAGGTTCAAAATCAGCAAATAAACATGTACCTTTTAGTTTATTTCTTGTCATAGTACCATCTGATTTGTTTCCAATAATCTAATCTGGTTTATGATGCTTTCTGATGTACTTGGCTAATAGAGGTTCCTTGCTTCTTGAATGAGTTACATTGTCATCTTCTTCATCTTCAGGTTCAGATTGCTCGAGCTTGGTAGATACTTGCTTGGTAGCTTCAGACTGAGACTCGGTACTTTGTGACTTGGTTAGAACTTCTTCTTGTGACTCAGTTACTGTACTGGGCTCGGTAGATGTAGTCTCCTTACATGTGTCTGGCAATGTATCAGGTTCAATGTAAACAAATTTTCTGTAGTCCTCTGGCTCCTTTTTTCTTTCTTCTTCAATCTTTTCTGCAAAATCATCAATTCTCACATGTGCACTTTCTATGATTTTGTGAGTAGAAAAATTTAGACATCTATATGCCTTACTTTTGCAAGAATATCCTAAAAATATTCCTTCATCACTTTTTACATCAAATTTTCCTTTTCTAGATTCTTTCAAGATGTAACATTTACTACCAAATACTTTTAGGTAACTTACATTTGGTTTGTAGCCATACCATAGCTCATATGGAGTCTTGAATGTGTCTTTTCTCAGCTGTACTCGGTTCAAGGTATGAACTACAGTGCTGATAGCTTCCTTCTAGTATTTCATAGCAATGTTCTTTTCAATCATTAGAGTCCTTGCACAGTCCATGATAGATCTATTCCTTCTTTCAGCTATTCCATTCTGCTCAGGAGTTCTCGGGGCTGATACCTATCTTTTGATTCCTCTTTCAATGCAGAAATTATTGAATTCATGGGAGATGAATTCACCACCTCTGTCTGATCTCAAGCATTTTATTCTTTTTCCTGTTTCCTTTTCTACTCTTTCTAAATACCATTTGAACTTCTCAAATGCTGTAGACTTTTCTCTTAAATACATAACAGTCATCATTCTAGAATAATCATCAACAAAGAGAATAAAGAATTTTTTTCTAGTATAGCTCTCAATTCCAATAGGTCCACATAAATCAGTATGTACAATTTCTAAAATATCTTCAGACTGATAGTTTTTACTTTTGAAACTAGACTTTCCCATTTTACCAATTTGACAATTCTTGCATAGACCAACATTAGGTTTCTTCAAAGTAGGAATACCTTTTACTTTCTTGAATTTGCTTATTTTCATCATGTTGTCAAAATTTACATGACATAACCTTTTGTGCCATAACCAACTTTCTTCAATTTGAGCAATAAAACATGAGTAATCACCAAGATCAAGATAAAACAGGTTACCTTTGGTTTGTTTGCCTGATCCTATCAGTTTTCCTTTGTCATCCAGCAGTCTTGCTTTGCCATTCATGAATTCAACCTTGAATCCAATGTTGATTAGCTATGCTACACTTAGAAGATTATGCTTTAGTCCTTCGACCCAATATGCATTATCACATATAAGTTCTTTGGTTAATGAAATTCATCCCTTTCCTTTTATACAACAGGGTCCATTGTTTCCAAACCTTACATTACCACCATCAAAGTTTTCAAAGTGTTCAAACTTGGTTCTATCACCAGTCATATGATGTGAATATCCACTGTCTATAATCCATGTATCATTCTTGCTTATATGAGAGATAAGTGCCATCTCATCTTCATCATTATCAGATTCATCTTTTATAGCAATGAAAACAATTTCTTCTTCACTATCATCTGAATCTTTAGCTAAGAAACATGTTTTCTTACCTTTATCCTTGAATGATTTGAAATTTTTCTTGCCATTGTACTTGTAATTTTTCTTCTCATATTTTCTTTGCTTGTTTGGACACCTAGCTGCAATATGACCAATTTCTTCACATGAAAAATAGATTAAGGGAGTTTCACCTCTGTATTTTCCTCTACCTCTTGAATACTTCTTTGCAAGTAATGCTTCAATAACTTCAAGATCGCTATCAGAACTTTCCTCTGATTCTTCTTCACTTTCTGATTGGATTTTCTTCCCTTTCTTGGGTGAAAGTTTGGCCTCAAAAGCTGATTCAATATTTTTAGAAGTTGGAACATAGTTGTCATAGTTATCCAGTTCAAAGGCTGTCAATCTTCCAACTAAGGCATCCAAAGTTATATTGTGATTTTCTTCACATCTTCTTTCTTGAATAGCAGAAACTCTTATTGCATAAATAGGGAGTAATGTTCTAAGAACCTTATTGATAACCGTTTCATCATCAATTTTTCCTCTAGAAGCTCTGATTGCACTAACACTTGTCTTGATCCTTTCAACATATTTTGCAATGTTTTCTTCTTCTCTCATTTTCATTTGATCAAACTGTCCTCTTAGGCTCTCTGCTTTGGCTCTCTTCACATTGTCATCACTGCCATAGATTTTCTTCAGCTTGTTCCACATTTCATGAGCAGTTGTGCAGTCTTTGATTTCATCAAATTCTTCATAGCTAAGAGCTGATGCAATGTCTATCATCATAGTGTTATGGTTCTTTTTCTCTGCAATGTCTTCAATAGTCAATGTGCCAGTAGGAATTGTATATTCTTGATCAATATATTTGCATCTTGAATCACCAATGGAAGCCAAATGTAATCTCATGAGACCTTGCCATGCTGAAAAGTTATTTCTATTAAGCCTTGGAATTTCTCTTTTGTAAGACATCCTGATCTTTAGCTTAGGTCCTTGAAACCCTTCCTACAAGCACCAAAAGCTTTGATACCAATTGTTGGAAATATAGATGCAGTAACTGAGAGGGGGGGTGAATCAGTTAACCACAAAATATTATCACTGATCCCTTAAATATCTTAACAAATTATTTATTGTGCCACTCGGTAAATATATGAAAAAATGCTGAAAACTTGATCCTTGAAATGTGTAATAATTAAACTGTTCTTAAGCATTCATCACTGATTAACTTACATGAATAAATAAAATAACATGAACACAAGAGACACCAAATTTACCGTGGAAACCCAATATGGGAAAAACCACCAATGTAACTAGTTACTATGTTTCACTCTTTTGAAGTGATGCCCGGTTAGAAGCCAAACCGGTAAAAGGTTACAAAACACACTGTTAGGTGTGACCTTGTTAGAGGATTTAATCACCCTGCTAGGAGTGGCCTTGTAAGAGGTCTTGAAATAATTCAATAGAACTATTATCTTGTTAGAGGATTTACAAAATGGTTGTTAAACCAACTCGGTTAAGAGATTTTGATATCACTGCTACAATTTCTAGAGAGTAACAATGAAATAACTTGCAACTGAATTGCTGAATATTGATCTCTGTTCTATTTCACTAGATCCTTACTGATCAATTAAATCTTTGCTGCTCCTCAAGGATATCTGACCATCCTTCAAAATTTGCACACAGCTTTCTTCAAAATGATTTCTGCATGCTGTATATTTTATTCACCATTTGACCTTCTATATATATATGCCATTTCATAATCATTTAGATTGTCAAGTCGGCACTAATAATTATTATAACAGTCGGCTGGGATAAACAAACTGTAATAACAAAATTCTTTGAAAGGGCCGACCTTGTTCGGTAAACATTAATCCTGAAAAGATTTCCTTCGGTGACCGAGAGAACTTGGTAACCATAACAAATTCTACAACATCCTTTGGAGATCGAGAGAGCTCGGTAACCACTAATTTTCCTTCGATAACCGAGGAGGCTTAGTTAACACTGTTATCCTGTCATGTTTCCTTTATACACCAGAGAGAACTCGGTAGACACTAAAAACCGCCTAGCTGACCGACTGAGCTCGGTAGATACTGAGAACCACTTAGCTGACCGACTGAACTCGGTAGATATTGAGAGTGATAATTGATATGACATTTGTGTGACATGAAAGACAACACATAGCTAATCCAAAAAAGTCCTTTAGACAATTGTATCCAACACTTAGGACCCTTAAGACCTAATAAGAGTCTTATTAAGTCTTAAGGGGTCTTATTAGGTCTTAAGGGGTCCTATTCTAGGTCCTAAGGATACTAAGAGTTCTTAAAGAATTTTATGTCATAATAGGGGTCCTAAAGGAACCTAGGGTGTATGAATAGTCCTAAAGGGTCATTAGATGTACTAATTGGTATTAATAGGTCCTATTAGGTCAAGTGGTCTTATTAGGTCTTAAGGGTCCTAAGATATGCTAATTAAGTTTAATAGGTCATATTAGTCCTATTAGGTCTTAAGTCCAATCTTATTAAGTCTTAAGGGGTCCTATTAGGTCTTAAGGGGTTCTATTCTAGGGCCCAAGGATCCTAAGGTTTCTTAAAGAGCTTTATGTCACAATAGGGGTCCTAAAGGAACCTAGAGTGTACTAATTGTCCTAAAGGGTCCTTGGATGTACTAATTGGTATTAATAGGTCCTATTAGGTCAAGTAAGTGGTCTTATTAGGTCTTAAGGGTCCTAGGATGTACTAATTGATTTTAATAGGTCATATTAGTCCTATTAGATCTTAAGTCTAGTCTTATTATGTCTTAAGGGGTTCTATTAGGTCTTAAGGGGTCCTATTATAGGTCCTAAGGGTTCTTAAAGAGTTTTATGTCACAATAGGGGTCCTAAAGGAACCTAGGGTGTACTAATAGTCCTGAAGGGTTCTTGGATGTACTAGACTTGGTATTAATAGGTCCTAAGACTACTAGGATGTACTAAGGATCGGTCCTCCTAGGATAATATTTTAACATCTAACTCTACATGAATAACATTTATACATGTAACTCTCAAACATATGTACATAAGAGAGAGAGAGAGAGATTCCTAATATTTACTAACTTTAAAAGAAGTTCAAAAAAACATTTTTAATAATTTCTATAAGATCAGTGGAACCTAAGATACATGAATGGGTCCTACGACATACTAAGATACATTAATGGGTCTTTGGGGTCCTATGTGTCTTAAGGCATCGTAAAGGATGAATAATTTTCCTAGAATGTATTAGGGGGTCACATGTGTTGTAAGTGGTCCTAAGGGATCCTAGGTTATATTAATTGATTCTAGTATGTATTAAGGGTTGTTTAGGGTGAAAATGGGTCCTCATATCAATTAATAGAACCTAAGATACATTAATGGGTCCTAGGGGAATCCTAAGATACATTAATTAGTCTTGGAGGTCCGAAGGGGTTGAATATGTGTCTTTAGATGTCATAAGGTATTGATAAGGTTCCTAGAATGTCTTAAGGCTTCATAGGTGTCATAAATGCTTCTAAGGGATTATAGGTTAAATTAATTGATCCTAGTATATCTTAAGGGTCCCGGAGGAAAAAAAATGGGTCCTCTTATGTATTAATGGAATGTAAGATACATGAATGGGTCCCAAGACATCCTAAGATACATTAATGTGTCTTGGGGGTCCTAGGTATCTTAAGATGTTGTAAGGGATGGATAAAGGTCCTAGAATGTCTTAAGGGGTTGTATGTGTCATAAGAGGTCCTTAGGGATCCTAGTATTTCTTAAGGGGCATTCAGGGTGACAATGGGTCCTTGTATGTATTAATGGAATATAAGATACATCAATGGGTCCTAGGACATCCTAAGATTATTTAATGGGTCTTGGGGGTCCTAAGGTAATTTGTTTTAATATTTCATAAGGGGTGGATAAGGGTCCTATAATGTTAATGGGTCATAGGTGCAATAAGTGGTCCTATGAGATCCTACATTACATTAATTGGTCCTAGTATGTCTTAAGGTTTCTTGAGGGAAACAATGGGTCCTATGTGTCTTAAGATAGTGTAACGGATGTATAAGGGTCTTAGAGTGTCTTAAGGGGTCGTGGATAACATAAGAGGTCCTAAGGGGTCCTAGGCTACATTAGTGGATCCTCGTATGTATTAATTGAATCTAAGATACATAAATGTGTCCTAGGACAACCTAAGATATGTTAATGGGTCTTGAGGATCCGAAGGGGTCATATGTGTCTTAAAATGTGGTAAGGGATGTATACTGGTCCAAGAATGTTAATGGGTCGTAGGTGTGATAAGTGGTCTAAGGGATCTTAGGTTACATTAATTGATACTATTATGTCTTAAAAGTTCTTGCGGGAAATGATGGGTTCGCATATGTATTAACAGAAGCTAAGATAGATGAATGGGTCCTAGGATATTTTAAGATATAATAATGGGTCGTATGGGTCCTAAAGGGTAAGATGTCATAAGCAATGCTTAAGGGTCCTAGAATGTCTTAAGGGGTTGTAGGCATCATAAAAGGTCCTAAGGGATCATAGGTTACATTAATTCATCCTTATATGTCTTAAGGAGCCTTGAGGGAAACAATGAGTCCTTCTATGTATTAATGGAACCTTAACATACATCAATGGGTCCTAGGACATCCTAATATACATTATATAAGGTCTTGAGATTCCTAAGGGATCCTATGTGTCTTAATATATTGTAAAGGAGGGATAAGGGTCCTAGAAACTTACTACTACAATTTTCTAACATATTCTAACATACTACTATCATTTTCTAAAATTTAATTATGATTTTCTAAGATTTCTACATACTAAAAATTATTTAAAACAAATAACTAACTAATATTTACTAACTTTACTAAAAATGCATGTACCTGAGAGAGAGAGAGATTCCTAATATTTGCTAACTTTAAAAGCAATTAAAAACAAATAATTTTAATAATTTCTATAAGATCTTAATATTTTCTAACATTTTCTAACATTTCTACTATGGTTTTTAATGTTTTGTAAATATTTTCTAACATTTGCTAACAAATTACTACGATTTTCTATCATTTTCTAACATACTAAGTTACAATTTTATAACATTTGCTAACATTCTACTATGTTTTTCTAACATTTTCTAATGTAGACTAAGTTACAATTTTCTAATATTTTCTAATATTTTCTAATGTATACTAATTTATAGTTTTGTTATATTTTCTAATGTATACTAAGTTACAATTTTCTAACATTTGCTAACATATTCTAACATTTATACTATGGTTTTTAATATTTTCTAATATTTTCTAACAGTTCTACTATGAGTTTCTAACAATATTACTACAATTTTCTAACATATGCTAACATTCTACTATCATTTTCTAACTTATTCTAAAATTTAACTGTGATTTTCTAACATTTCTACAAACTAAAATTATTTAAAACAAATAACTAATTAAAATAAATATGAAACATATAATTTACAATAAAAAATGAGAAAAATGCATGTACTTGATACTACTAACAATCTAAAGAGGTCGAAGAAGCTCGGGAGGTGCTGATGTCATAGTGGACGTCATTGGTTCACTCTAAGCCCCGGGGTCCACAAAATCTCCAATAGTAAACAATAAAAATGAAATAGGAAAGTCATAAATTTATAAAAAATTTGGCCAAAAGTGGCTTCACGTGAAGACCCCCTTCACGTGAAGTACCCTGCGTAGGGTACTTCGCGCGAAGGGGGGTCTTCACACGAAGTACCCCATGCAGGGTACTTTGCGCGAAGCCAATCATCCCCTTCGCGTGAAGATGGTACTTGGAGTGAAGACCCTAAATTGTTTTTTTTTTTTGAAGACCGATTTCCTTCATCCCAAAAAGTAGGACAGACTATTATGATTTCACCCATAGTCAAATTAAAAAAAACTTAGAATAAGTAGGAACTAATAATTAAATATTTACAATATACATAGTCTACAAGGTATTTTCATTGAAAAGATGAAATAGAAACATTCCCAAAATAAAATAACGTTTATTAAACCAAGTAATATGAAGTTTGATCTAAGTATAAATAGTTAATAAATATCCTTAGTGATGATTAAACACTCTAAAATATTTTTGAAAAATCTATAAGAAGAAAAATATTCACACTAAACTTTAGCAAGATATAAATTTAAAGAATAAATTATACATAATAAATCCTACAACTTAATTCTTATTATTCTCCTTAAATTTACAACAAATTATTATTATCATAAAAAATTGTAATTCACAAGAGACCATTTAAACATATTTTTAAATAAAAAATAAATGATGTATAATTTTGTAAGAAATATATTTTTTTATTAGAACTTGATCCACTTTAGTGATGACATTTTTAGTCTCCTTTCATTTTGGTGGCTTATCAAAATGCTCATCGAAAACCTTGTTTTCTTTGTTTGATTGACATATACATTTTTACAATTGATTAATTCATTTCCTATAAGTGATTAGTCTCAAGCTCATTTCCAAATGCCCTATTTATATAGAAAATCCAACTTTAGATCATAATAACCACCAATTTTATTATTTGCTAACAATAGTGTTACTACATCATCTACAATAGTGCTACTTTTTAGAATCATCTACAATAGTGCTACACTTACATCTAGGATGAAATCTTTGATGCTACTTTTTAGAATTATAACTATTTATTGAGCTTATGTTTTGAATTTAATCTAATTATAGTATAATTTATTATCAAACATAGTCCAATAAAGTGTTGGTTCCATGATAATGTTAAAACCACACAAGGACCATATAATTCCAAATTACATATTGTTATAGTGATTAGCTCACATATACTTTAGTTATTTAGGGGTAAAAGTACAAAGTTGTGTTGCAGTAGAGGACAATCAACGGGTTTTGGTCAAAGGCACTTTTAGCCAAACACAGTTCAACTGGACACTGTATAGATGAATGTGCATGGCACATACATGACACAAAGTGGTGTTGACGTGGGAGATGTTTCAACAGAAACAGGTTCAGCCGAACAAGAAAAATGAGTAAATATTAGTGAAATATGTTAGGTCAATGAAGAATCATTGCATATATATGTAGGGGGGTTCAGCCGAACCTGGTTTGGCTGAAACTGCCCATGGGGCATCCCATGTGGTAGCCAAATAAGAAAAAATTGCAAATTTGCAGAACTTCTCACTTCTGCAGCTCATTTCTCCATCAAAACTCAACTTTCTTCAAAAAATAAAAATACCCATTTGTAAAGCTCAGAGTCAAGATTATCCTCAAATAATTTTTATAATATTTTGATTAGAAATAATATATTATAATTTTAAAATACTGTAAGTGGCTATTTTAACATTTGAGAAGACATTGCTTCAAAAAAGAAAAAAATACTAAATCATAATTTTTTAAATTTTTTTTATATTTAACACTAGAGGAGAGAGCCCTCTTCAAGAATATGTAATTTGTTTTTTGAATGATGTAGATTTGATAGGGAAATTTTGGTGGGAGATAAAAATTGTCACTTTTGGCTAAGTTCAACTTTGAGTAGTCATAACAGAGAAAATATCCATCAAAAACCAATATTTTTTTTTCTATGCACTAGCTATACATGTCATCTATAACATATTTTTAAATCAGAGGAAAAAAATGTTATTTGCATATATTTTTTTGACAGGAACTAGACTTCAAATTTTCACATTTTTCAACAATTAAAAAATGGACTTCAAAAATTAAAAAAATGTATCTATTATTGTTCAATTTTTTATAAATTTTTTTATAGACATAAACTTCATCCAATTTTACACATTTCATTATTTTACATCATCTTCAAATTCTTAACACAAATGTCACTTTTATGTCATTAAAGTTGAACACTTTGCATGTTGTTGACCTTTTCCTTTATAAAAGTGTGACGCAGGTTTGTACTTTTACCCTTAGTAAGTGGTTAGATTCTAATTAAACATCTAACAATAAAGAGGATTAGTTCTTATAGACCCCATAGGTTCACATGAGTGTTATCTTAGGTACATGTTACCTATGGTAGGGTTTTAAGGTAGACCAAAATAATAAACAATTTTAAAGTAAAACTCAAAATAAGAGAGTCAAAATAACAAAACAGGAAAATACAGAGATTTAACATGGTTTACCAAATGTGGAGTACATCCACTAGAAAAATAAATTTCTACTTATTTTTTATTATTCAATGAAGAAAAAATTACAATGTGATATCATATCCTCTTATTTATAGGCCTTCGGGGCAGTTTACAAAGGTTAGTTTATATGCCAAAACAATAATTGAATCCTTTATTAAATAATAGGAAAATTTTCTTTGAGGGCACTACCACCAAAAATCCTTGGTTAGAGTCACTTCCCTTTGTAGCCCTTGATGGAGGCATTGTTCCTAAACTTCTGCTACGGGTTCCATCCTCAAACCCCCATTAGCAGGGTCATTCCCATAGGCCCCACAAGAGGGGATCTACCCACAATACATCTGTGTTAATTGATTTGGGGGGAAAACATGACCAAAAAAGTCACCAAAATTTAAGCCTAACAACATGTTCAATTACCACATACCGACAATCTCCCACTTGGATATTGATCAGGGTCTAGACCAAATGACCTTACATAGGGGACTAGCTCATATCGACATAACAAATACACATGGTGACTAACTCAAACATATGTGACATATACCTAGTGTGATTTTCTCATGCATTATATATAAATAAAATTGTTGTATACAAAATGTAATGATTGGTGCATGCATTAGATATAAATAGTGTGATTAAATTAAGAACCCAACACATGTAGTGACCAACTAGAAAAAGGAAAGTAGTTGCAGCCTTACTAAAAGAATACTTTCCTTTTCCTAGTTCACTAAAAAATATAAGTGTATAGGTCCATATCATCCAATTAAATAATCTTGATGCATTCCATACTAAATTAAGAGTCTTATCCTTTTTCTTAATCCGATACCATTTATGAGAACAAGAAAGCATCCCATATGACCTATTGTCAATACTGGAAAGAGCATAAGTATAATAATGTGAACACTACCAAATATCATCTATAGTACCTCATCCCTAGTCTGATTTTATAAATGTTGTAATTAATCTAGGATGATAGATTATATGTTAGGAATTTGTTGATGCTTACGATTTTACTGACCCCATACTTGCATGTGTATGGTTGATGTGTTTGTTTTATATTTTTGTTTGACGTGCTTGATGTGGTTGAGGGACGGAGTCATAGTTACTTGCTTGCGAGATCCACACGATCGACTGATCCCCACCATTGTCTGTTATATCTCTATACATATATGCACATGCTTGTCTCTTATGCAGGTTTGCAGGTACCGAGCATTGACTTCCCTGAATTGTCAGGATGAGTGTGCCCTATCACTTTTCTCAATGGTAAAAGAGGGGAGATAATATTCAGTTCCAAATCCTAACCTAAGCCAAATATTGTCCTAAAGTAGGGGACAAGATTTTGTGTTTCCACCCTTCTAAACTCGTCCAATTGGAAAGAGTTTATACCTACGTCCTGAGTATGAGTGTGGGTCCTTAGGTCTTTTTGATTATTTGATTGTGGCGTTTGGTGTGATTTCTATTTTTAGATCATTCTATTTTTAGCTGTGGAATATTATTTAATTGGTAATTAAATAAATGTAATTATTTAGTTTAATTATTATTTTTATTGTATAGTGGATGCAATAAATTAATTGGAAATTAATTATATGCTATTTTTGAGTGTGGTTGAAATATTTAATTAATGAGGATTAATTAAATAACTTCACCTTAGAAATATTTAATCATAAATTTAACCCTTGTTCAATTAAAATGTATTTATTAAATTAAGGGTTAATTTAGCATGTGGTAAATTATGTTAACTAAATGTTCTAATTTTTTAATTGATTGAATGCATTAAGTTGCACATTCATAATTGAATGAAATTGAATTAATGATTTAAGTTAAAGTTTGGTTAAGTACTTTTCAACCAAAGTCGAAGTGGAGAGGAGACTCTAGTTCAACTGAATTGAACTGTAAACAAAAGTTTGTTTTCATGCAAAGCTCTCTCAGAGTTGAGTTTGTATTCATGCACGTGAAAGGACATTCCTTTATGTATTGAGAGTTTTAGCCATTGTTGGGGTACACAGGATTGAAGGAGAAAGTTTGGAGACAAGTTTGGAGAGAGCTCTTCGAAAAGCTTGGATTTTGTTTTCTTTGTTCTGGACATCATCGAATCTGTATAATTTGGATTGAGGTAGGTATTGAATTTATTATTGTTAATCTTGTTCAGATTCCTGTGGGATTTTGTAGAGAGTATATTCCTCATGTCTGTTGAATTTGAATGTTTATTGCAATTTAATTTGTATATTTTTGCCTATCTGATTTGAAAGTTATGAAGGTTTTGAGAAATCTGTAGAGAAATATTAGAAAATCCTTTCAGATTACAGTTTTGATCTTTGTTGAGAAATTATTGGAGCTAATATTTTTGTTAAGAGAATTTAGTTATTGTGAGATAAATATATATACATATTCATTTATATATATATTTATATATTTGTTTGTTTCGTAAAATTAAACCAGTATTGGAATTGGTATAAAAATTGATTTGGTGTATTTAAAAAATATATATATCAAAGTTTATAAATTTGATAGTATATAATTATTTAAATAGTGATAAAAATAAAATTGAAAAGTTTATATTAAAAAAAAGCTTTGCTTTTTAAAAGTTTTTGTTTTAAAAAAATACATTAAAAAAAAATTATTTTTTAAAAAGGTTGGGGGGTTACCCCACACCTTTTGGCAGACCTGCGGACTGCTATGCATAGTACCTATGCGATATTGACGCATGACAGTCCCCATGGGGGCTGCCGTGTGCCAGTACTAGTAGGGTACTAACACACGTCAGTACCTCTGTAGGGTGCTGTCCCCCCCATTCATTGCTTTGTATGCAATGTAAATTTTTGTTTGAGATTTTTTTAAATTTTTTTTTTAACTTTTGTTTTCTTTAACATATTTAATGATTAATTTTGTTTTAGAATAAATGAATTCTATTTTTTTAAAAATAAAAGTATTTTTTTTATGTATTAGGTTATTTTTAATATGTGAACACTTGTGTTTTTTTTTATATAGATTAAATTATATTGCATATTAATTTATATTATTATTCATGTGTAGTTATTTTTTTAATCTTTAATTAAATGAAAATCATTATTAATTGATAATTATTTTTAATTGATATTAATATTGGTTTTAATATTTATATCCTTTACTGATATGAGGTATTAAGTTCTTCTGGGTTCCTTGGCAGGGCATTACATCATCTTATACAAGTACATAATATTTGACTTACACATACATAGTGACCTGTTGGAAGATTGTTGAGCATGTCAGAGTTTTGGATTTGGATATGCTAATATTAATATTTTTTCATTGATGTCAACATACTTGTTGTTGTCTCAGACAGTGTGTTCAAAATATTTGTGTTAACTTAAGGGAGATTGTTAACCCCAACTAATGGTGATGATGATGAAGAACGACTGAGATTAGAGGTATACAAGATTGTAGAAGGATTATATCAGTTGTTATTTTGTAATAGATGTCAAGCAATTGATTTCTGGTTTAAATTGAGTTGCCATATCATTCAGAGTATGATATAAGTTGAGTGAGTTAAGGAAAAATAAGAAGTGAAAAGTTGTGAAGTTGAATAACTTAATTGGGAAACTAATATAGATTAGACAATGATAAGGTAATAATGGTTGAGTTGTATTCTAATTTACATTTAATTATATCAATTTGGCAAAAGAGATTGGACAAGTGAGCAAGTTAAAAAGTTGACAAGGAAAAGAAATAGTTGATTTACCAAGAAAGAAGAGTCATTTGGTAAAAGGAAAGTAATTGTTGGTAAAAAGAAACGAAGTCAAGACACTAAGTAAAAAGATTTAGTTATCGAGTGGAGCAAATAGGATTTTGGTTGAAGGAAAAGGAGAAGCATTGAGAAAGGAACATAAATTAAATACAAGGATCAAAACAACATTTAATGAAGATCCACAGTGATCTGAAAGATTCTAAGGATGAGGAAGAGTTAGTTAAAGAGATCTACAATTAGGAAAATTCAAGGTGATGATCTATGGTAAACATTTAAGAGAAAAAAGTGAAGGTACAAGTTCCAAGATAAATTCAAGTTATGAGGTGATGATAAAATGTTTTACTGAGTGCCAAATTCATTGAATCAGTTCAAGAGGATGATTTTATGGTTGAGAATAAATAGAGGAAAATGTAATAAAGGAGATTAAGAGACAAAATAGACTATATATAAAGGATGAAATTGAATGGAAAGAGAGTTGGTGAGTTGAAGTGTGGATGTGTAACTGAGTGATGTAGTGAAGAATAAAAATGTTGAAATGATGCAGTGAAGAATAAAAATGTTGAAATCTAAGTTTGCAAGAAGATATTGATGAAGTATTGAGGCCAATGAGTAGTGAAGGAATGAAGTAAAGACAAAGAGATCATAAGGGATCTGACTAAGCAAGAGGTAGTTGCAGATTTACAGATCAAATTTTATATTGTTGCTTATTAACATTTGTAGTAGAAATATTTTTTAATCAAGTGGACTTAACAGTCTTATTAAAAATCTTTGAGAGAGGCAACATTCTAGAAGAGTGTTTAAATACCTTTAACAAGGCCACTCCTAATAGGGTGAAGATCCTAACAGATCTGAAGGAAATCCCCTAGCAGGGTCACATTTAACAATGTGCATTGTAATCTTTAACAAGATTGACTCTTAACCAAGTATACTTTAGAAGAGTATTTTTATTTGGCGGGTGACAATTACCATAGTGGTTATTCCAAAATTGGGTTTCCAAGTTAAATACTAGTGTTATATGCGTTGAATGTTTATTGTGCATGTCATTTGCTGATTACTTAAATTATTGCTGTTATAAGTTATTACTGAAGTTTGTATGACCAAGTTATTACCAAGTTGAATCAGAGTTAAAGTTTTAAGGATTAAAGAATCACTTATTATTGATTCACCCCCTCTTAGTAATCCAACAGTTCGGTAAGGTGGATTTCATCTATTCAGATACTATATGAAAGATCATGAGATTTGATGGTGATGTATTTCTATGGGATGTCCATAGATTATTTAGAGTGGTTTGCAGAGGTTTTTTTGACACTTTGAGTAAGATGTGATCAAGTTTATGGTCACTGGTGTCAAAGTATTCCTGTGAACACTGGTTGTGTATTTGGTTTGGTATGACTTGGATGTGATGTTTCAAAGCTTGTGAAGTTTTTTATTGTATGATCCCTTATCATTGTGATCACAAATGGTGTTGTTCATGATTTGGAGTACAACAAGCTATCTTTTTTTATGTGTGATTTTGGTATTTTAGTGTTCCCTTTGATTAGAGTTAAAGATGAGTTTGGATTTTGTGTTAGAGATGATGTGAAGGTTATAGACGGTATTCATGCTTCTTTTTGTTGTTCTTGGACCATGTGATGATTTTTATATTGGTTTTCATTGGTTGTGGTGATTAGATTAACTTCTTTGGTAATGTGCTAGTGTTTCTTCATTTAGGTCCTATCTGACTTGATGGAGTAACATGTTGCAATTCTTGGTGATGAATTGGTGATGGTATATCATGTTCAAGGATGAATATTTGGGTGCTATGTAAGTTTTAGCCAACTTTATTTGGATCACATTGAGGATTGAGCATAATATTTATAGCTTTCATTATATTAGGTCTTAGCTGACCTAGTGGTTGATTATTCTTTGTAATTGGTATAAATGAGAGATCATTTTGTAATTGATGTGTGTGAGAGAAAGGATTGTGTATATTTTTTATTCACTTAGGGAAGATTTTATACTTCATTATAATTTTATTAGGATAGGAGATGTTACTTGTTAGTTCGGTTGTAAGGATTGTATGTCCACTCTTTTGTAATTGAATTTAGATCGGTGAAATCGACTGAGGGTGAGATCTGAGATTGTATTGCAAGAAATGAGCTCTGGGAAATGATCCTATAGATTGGGATATATTTATATGGTTGAAAATGAATCGTTTGTACTCTATTTTTCTCTTAACCATGCAACACTTTTAACAAAGTACACTCATCTAGTGGGTTTGACTTCCATTGGGGTTTTCCCTTAATTGGATTTTCTCGAGAACAAATCTTTTTGTTCTGTGTTTTTTGGTGTGGATTTTGAATTATTTTTCATCTTTTAGATCTAAGTGGCTAAATTAAAATTAATGTAACTAGGTACACACAATTGATTCACCCTCCCCTCTCAGTCATTCTTGCCTCCTTTTGGGCCTAGCAATTAGTATTAGAGCTAAACTTCCTTTTAAAGAAGCTTGACCTCTTGAAGGAGATCTATCATGGAAAGTATAAGAAGAGAGAGTTTGATGTTTTATGGAAATAATTAATTGATTTAGAAGGATTCAAATGAATACCTACTTGATATGTATGAGAGTAGGAGATGAATATTGGTAGGTCACTAAGAATCCTTATACCATTCTGAATGACCTTACAAATGCTACTGCAGATGAGAAAAATAAATTCAAGGAGAACATGTTAGCAAGATAAAAGTTCATTAGTGTCTTATTAGATTCAAAATATTCACAAATTTATGGATTGAGGATTGCACATGAGGTATGGACAAAATTAGAAACTATTTATGAAAGTGATACTTATGTTAAGAAAGCTAAGTTGTAGTGACTAAAAGCTAGATATGAAGACATGAAAACGAGCGAAGGAGAGACTGTCTCACTTTATTTACAAAGAGTGAATCATATAGTATGTGAAATGATATGTGCTAGGGGAAATCTGATAGATAACATGAAGTTGTTGACAAGATTCTAAGATCTTTGCCTGCATGTTATAGTGAGAAGGTTGCTGCTATTGAATAATTGAGAACCATAAGACCTATTTCAAGAGAAGATTTGGATGGAATAATTTGTGCCTATGAGATGAATACAATCATTAAGGAACTTTTAAAGGATGAAACTACATTCAAAGAAATCATGACCAAGTATGACTAAGGAGAAAGCTCTACAAAGATGAAATTCAAACACTATGCTAAGGATTGGGAAGAGATCATGGAAGAAGAAAGGGGGATTGATGAACTTGAAGCCTTGATTGCATGAAATACCTAAGGTCTCTGATAAGTATGAAGGAAAATTACCTTTGAAATGTTTCAATTGTAATAAGATTGGTCATATTACATCTAGATGTCCAAATAAAAATTACTAGGATACTAGAGATAAATCTAAGAAATAATATTCTAAGGATCATAAAAGTATTTATGTTGTTGAAGAAGGTGTGAATGATGATGAGTCTATTTCTAGTGAGGAAGAAATTTCATTTATTGCTATTAAAGCGGAAAATCCTAATGAAGAAAAGGCATCAGTCTCAAGAGTTGTTAAAGGAGATGAATGAGTTATTGATTTTGGATGCTCACATAATATGATTGGTGATAAAGATAAGTTTGTGAATATTGAGGACTATGATAGAGGTATTTTTGGATTTAGTTACAATTCTCCTTTCTTGATTAAAGGGAAGGGATCTATTACTATTGATGGTAAAACAATAATGATGATGTCTTGTATGTTGAAGGTTTAAGTCATAACTTGTTGAGTGTTGGATAGCCATTGGATAAAGGTTACAAATTAGAATTCATGGATGGAATTTTCACAATCATTGGAAGTACATGAAAGATTATCGCATCATGTACACAAACTTCTGGTAATCTATTTCATTTGAGGATTGATGAGAATAAATGCTTAGTTGCTAAGGTTGATGATAGTTGGTTATAACATAGAAGACTTTGTCATGTGAAATTTGATAATATGGTGAATATTAACACTACTTATGTTGTGAGAGATTTTCCCAAACTATTAAAGCCTAAGAATATGTGAAATGAATGTCAATTGGGAAGGATAACTAGATCTACTTTCAAGAATAAGACATATTCCTCAAATATATTGTTGGATTTAGTGCATACAGACCTATGTGGTTCTACCAAGACAAGAAGTTACTTTGATGAAAGATACTTTATGATATTTTTTGATGACTATTCAAAGCTAATGTGGGTGACATTTTTAAAGGAGAAATCAAAAGATTTTTGGAAATTTTAGATATTCATGATACTAGTGGAGATAGAATTTGGAAGAATATTGAAATGCTTGAGATCAGATAGAGGTTGAGGATTTACATCTAACAAGTTTTATGCATTCTATGAATAACATGGGATAAAGAGACATAATTCAACCCCACACACCCCAAAATAGAATGGAGTAGCTAAGCGGAGGAACAAGACTATCTTAGACACAACTAGGACTATGATGATTGAAGGAAAAGTATCGTAGATCTATTAGAGAGAAGCATAGTGAACCACAATATATAATTTGAACTAGGTACAGATTAAGGAGGCAACCGGTAAGACTCCTTATAATCTTTGGTATGGTCATCTCCCTATAGTGAAATATTTTAGAATATTTGAAAGTAAAAATGATACATTAAGCGAGAATAAGACACTGGAAATTTTGATCCTAGAAGTGATGAAGGAATATTTCTTGGTTATTCTACAAAGAGAAAGAAATATAAATTTTATAACTACAGACTAAAGAAGATTATTGAAAATGAAAATGTTAGAGTTTTTGAAAATGAGTAGAGATCAGAAAGAAATTGTAGGTACGATACATGACTGAAGATGAAAATCAGATTATGGAAATGAAAAATTAGAATCAAGATATTCATCGAAAGAGTAGAGAGAACCAGAAGGAAAAAAAGTGGATGTTAACACCAAAGGGTATGCTACACAACCTATACCGAAGACTCCAAGGTATGTAAGGATTAATCATTTTGAAAATGTCATTATTGGTTTTAAGAATAGATGTATTTAGACTAGAGGAAGAATTGCTAGAGATGAAACTTGTTTTGTATTTGAATTTGAGCCCAAAGATATTAAAGAAGCATGAATTTATGAGATTTGGATGAAAGAAATGAAGGAAGAACTATATTAGATTGGAAAGAACAAGACTTAGATCCTTGTGACCAGATCTATTGCCAAGAATGTGATCGATACAAAGTGGGTATTCAGAAATAAGCTAAATAAAGATGGCAAACTGGTTCAGAATAAAGAAAGATTAGTATGCAAAGGCTATTCACAAATGGAAGGTATAGATTTTACTAAGAATTTTTCTCCTATTGTTAGACTTAAAGCTATTAGACTACTTCTTGCATATGTAACTTATAAGAAATTTAAGGTTTATCATATGGATGTTAAGTCTTCATTCTTAAATGGTGAACTAGAGGAAGATGTTTATATTGAGAAGTCTGATAGTTTTACTCTAATAGAAGAAGAAGATATGGTTTGAAAATTGTAGAAATCTTTGTATGGATTAAAGAAAGATTGTAGAGCCTAGTATGCTAGATTAGACAGGTATTTAACAAATATTGGTTTTAGCAAAGGCACAGTAGAGAGTAACTTATATTTCAAAATAGTTGATGATAATGTCTTGATTTATGAAGTATTTGTTGATTATATCATATTTGGTGGAAATGATGAGTTGAGTAGAGGTTTTGTTGATGAAATGCAAAAATAATTTTAAATTTGTATGATTGGTGAAATGAAATTGTTTTTTGGATTGCAAGTTACATAGCTAGATAAAGGAATTTTCATTACTCAGTCTAAGTATATCAGAGAATTATTAAAGAAATTTGGTATGGAAGATCCAAAACTGGTAGAAACCCCTATGGTTACTGGTTGTAATATGAGTAAGGATGATGATTCTTCTTTTGTTAACTAGACATTATATAGATCTATGATCTATGGACTACACTATCTAACTCATTGTAAATTGGATATATCAAATGTTGTTAGAATTGCTACAAAATTTCAAGTGGAATTGAAGGAATCTCACATGGTTGGTGCAAAAAGAATTTTTAGATACTTGAAGGGTACATTTGAATATGGATTATGGTATGAGAAAGATTATGACTTCAATCTATGTTCATACACTGATGCTGATTGGGCAAGTAATATGGATGATAGAAAAAGTACTAATGGAGGTGCATTCTTCTTTTGTAAGAAATTAGTTTCTTGGACTAGTAAGAAGAAGGATTGTATTTTTCAATCTACTAATGAAGTTGAGTATGTTGCTACTATAATTAACTAGAATAAACCTATTTGGATGAATAAAATATTGAAGGACATAAGGATAAACATTGATAAACTGATTGTTATTCACTATAATAACTTAAGTTCTATAAATATTTCAAAGAATCCTATTCTACATTCAAAGACAAAGCATATTTGTATTAAGTATCATGTCTTATGAGATAAAGTAAATGAAAAGGAAGTTAAATTGGACTTTGTGTCTTCTAAGGAATAGATTGATGACATCTTTACAAAGCCTTTTCCGAAGGATACTTTTGAGTATCTGAGGGAAAATCTTATGGTAATAGCTCCTCTAAATCAGAACTAATGATGCTAAGGGTAGCATCAATCCAGAGGATTTATCAAAAATTTAGGCATTGGATTGATGATTTTTTGGAACCATTCCTTAGGGGGAACAATATTATGGCTATTTCATTGTTTGGTATTTTTTATATCTTTGGTCCTTTTCTATTGATGTCAAACAGGGAGAAGATTGAGTGAAAAAAAAGAAAGATCAAAGATTGTATAGATGGTGTTGACATTGGATATTTAGAGTGATCAGATGGATATGTTGCAATTATACTTTCAAAGTGATCAGGTGGATATAGAATTGACTTTATGCATTGATCAATTTTTCACTACATATGTTGCCATCAATGCCAAAGACAAATATAAATGGAAGATATTTGAGCATGTCAGATTTTGGATTTGGGTATGTTGACATTAATATTTTTTCATTGATGTCAAAATAATATTTGTTGTCTCAGACAGTGTGTTCAAGACATTTGGTAATGTGGACTTAATTTTTTCAAATACTATACTGAAGATCTTGAGATGAGATGGTCAGGTATTGTTCTGGGATGTCTATAGATCATTGCATCTTTCTCTTAATTCACTTAATGTATTAAGAAGATGAAATTTGTATCATTTTATCATTTTCCTATGTTCATAAATTTTTAAATCACATCTGTATCATATCTATGTACATGTGTTAGTTTTCCTTTCCTTCTTTTTGGTTAAAAGAATGCCTCAAAAGTCCAAATTAAATCATAAAAGGGAGATGTACTTCTAAAATCTAGAGGAAGATCATCCATTCAATGGAGATTTATCCAACTATTAGTTTCTAGTTGTCTCCAATCTAAGGCACAATGAGCCATTTCTAAGGTTATTTTGGGAAGGAAAAATCTATAAGTGATAATTTTTTGGTGACTATATCAGGGTGGTAGAAAGACCAATTATTTCTTATTTTAGCTATAAAATGGTTCCTTCTAATAAATGAAGATTAAAAACTCCATTTAATCAAGATATCTCAAAAAATGGTTTAAACTATGCCAAGCCAAGAAATAAAATCAATTCAAAAAAATATCTACACCAATGCTTGAAGAAATAGTTGCTAAGAATGAAAAATTACTTCAATCATTTTGGAAGGCTTTCAAAGAAATTTTTTTTGAGCCTAAAAATAAGATATTGAATCCCTGTGAAGATTATAAATCACCGCTACAATTAAGAAGTGTGCATCAAAGATATTACCTAATAAAGGACCTCAAACAAAAGATTCACCAATTGCAAGGTGAAGTACAAATATTGAAATTATTGGGAGTTGAATCAGAAAAGAAGGAACCAATATCTTATAGCTTCTCCATGTTCTTAGTGAATCTAATTATCTGCAAATATTGACTGGTCTTGATGGTTTATCCATCTCATGGAATCATAATTAGAGAGAAAGAGGAAGTTCGCACCAAGTTAAAGATAGAAAACTAGAACCTTTCATAACATGCATGTAGATGGGGGAAGTCAAACTATCATCAATCTCTTCTGAAAAGGATGCACTATCAGATGAGAAAATGTTTTTCTTTATTCTAGACTAGTTCCTAAAAGATTTAGATGATGACTTTCGATGTGGGATTGAGGACAAAAATGGCCATATTAAGAAGTTGATGTGAATGCATTCACTTATAACTCCATTGGTATGAAAGAAGGTATGAATGTGGCTATTGATAATGAACCCAAGAACAAGAACCTACAAGAAGAAGAAATGCATGTACAGAAGACCAGTTTATTCAAACCTAGTAGAGATATATATAATTTATACTTTCAACCTTCATGTATTCTCAATGAAGATTTTTTTTGTATGGGAGAAGTTCCTATCAAATTTAATCCCATGATGGTAGAAAGTAATATTCAAAAGCCAAAATCACTGACCATATACCTAAAGATTGATTTATCCTCTAGTTCATAGAAAAAATATTCAATTTTGATGCTTTTCTTGTGTGTCCAAATGAAGTAATGATAAACATTGCATCTGAGGAGAATGTTACAACATAAATGAAAGTAGAGGAACAATACAAAAATCTTGGGAATAAAATTGATTGGAGTAGATTTAATGCATTATATGTGCCAACAAAATATTGTGAAAATTCAATAGTTAGAGACAATCCTCTCTTTGAATTATCTAAGAATGAATCAAATAATTAAAATTTATTCTCTTATAATGATGAAAATGTTAGGAATGAATGCTAAAGTGTTTGGCAGCCATTCTATAGCAGTTGTTGTTGCATTCATGACTATGATTGTCATTGATGTCAACACAGTGATTTACCAAAGACTTGCAGAGAAGTAGACAAAGTTTGGATTAGCACATGTGGGTTATTGTAGTTGGAGCTATGAAAAATTGAGGATATACTCTTTGATATGTCATATGTCTATGGTTAAGATCATAGATAGTAATTCATTGATTCATGGATGTTATGATCATTTTGGTGGAAGCAGTATTCAGGCAGTGTTCCTGAGTAGCGGTTTGTGGAAATTAGATGATATCTTCTAATCGGGATGGAATATGGTTTTTTGAAGTTAAAAGGAATTTGGAGACACATTGATAGTGACATGGATGAGAACACATACTTTGAGGTCACACGAGTGAAGATTTATTGTATTTGGAAGCCGACAGTTTTGTGTAATTTTGGTGTAGCGTGTGGAAACTTTTATTTTGTAATTGTATGCTGACTCATTTGTAATTATTTGAGTGTGGTATAAAGGAAGGAATGTATTTCCTTGTTATGAAGGAGTAGCATGTGGTTGTAATGTGAAAGTGTGTAATTATGATATGGTAGTAGCGGTTGTGATGCTGTATGCATGAAGTGAAGAAAAGAGCTAAGTATGAAAGCGAATTTGTGAAGGAAGACATGCAATGTACAGAGATCTAAAATTGAGATCTGATGTAACAGTGAGTGCAGTTTGGCATAGTCAAAGAAGAGGTAACATATTATTCTATTGATTAATGAAAAGATTATTTGGATAGTGTGTTCAATGATCTTACCCTGAAGCTATTTGGGCAGTGGGTCCTTCTGTCTTCCATAACTCTTAATAGGGTTAGAATCTTTTAACAGGGATTCAAAATCTCCTAATAGGGATTCATATGCACTGAATGTATTTCATAAGACTCCTAACAGAGTCCATCCTCTCACAAGGAATATTCATATTAGTTCATCTTTTGTGGGCATCATTCCCACCGGGGTTTACTCTTTGATCAAGAGGTTCCCTAGTCAACATATCTTGTGTCATTGTGTTATTGTGTATGAATATCTTTCTATGGTTGGTAATTATATTGCTTATATGGTTTAATGCTGTTGAAGATGATAAAAGTTATAATTATCTGATAAATGATTCACCCCCCCCTCTTAGTTATCTTGGTGGACTTTACTTTCTAACAATTGGTATCAGAGTGGCATGTCCTTGAAAAAGAAGTTTAACAGCTTAAGGAGATCCATGGCGAATTTCAGGAAAGAAAGCCCTAAGTTTGATGGAGTAAATTTTGACAGCTAGAAAGAAAAGATGAAGACACACCTATTATGTTTAGGACCAGTTTATTGGTTGATTACAAAGAATAATAAGACTATCATTGAAGAGGACAATCTTGAAACATGTACTGTGGAAGAGAAAGATATATTCATGTGTAACATACTTGCAAGAGAAGCACTTTTGACAGAACTTCCAGAGAATGAGTACAGTCAGGCAAAATATTTGAAAAAATCTCATGAAATTTGGAATGCTTTACACTCTACTTTTGAAGGTAATGAACATGCAAAAAGAGTTAGATTACATAATTGGATATGTGCATTTGAAGATATAAGAATGTTGGAAGATGAATTTGTTAGAAGTTATATTGGTAGAATGTCAGAGATCATTTCAGGTATAAAATCTTATGGAGGAACAAAGATAGAGAATGAAGTGATATGGAAAATTCTGAGGACACTGACTCCTGTATTTAAGCAGACAACATAGATGATTGAACAAGTGATACCTTGTACAACAAACTTTACAAGAGAGACTCTTCTTGGAAGATTGGAAGCAACATAAATGAACCTGAGATTATTAGGAGACTTACCTAGAATGGAGATAGCATTCAGTGCTCTTAGTGTTCACCCTACTTTGTCAAGAAGCATCAATGTGAGTGGAGATTATGCTGGTAGTAGCAGATCTAGAAATGAAGAAGACAAGAAGATTGAAGAAGGTATTGCCTTGCTTGTGAAAAGAGAACTAGACGGTAAGAAAATATTTAAATGTTGGACTTGTCAAGAATATGGTCATTTTGCATCTAAATGTCCTAAAAGAGTTAAAAAGTACAGAAGAAATTTCAAACCTAGAAGATCTAAGGAATGTTATTATGCTAATGATGAAGATCTTGAAGCTAGTATAGAAAGAACCTTAAGCGAAAGTGATACTGAAAACAATGATGACATAGAATTTGTAGCAATTAAAAAAGAAAATCCTGAAACTGATGTTAAGGAAGAAAAAACCTTAGTTTCTCAAGTTGAAAAGAAATCTGATTGGATTATAGATAGTGGTTGTTCACATCATATGACTGGAGACATGAAAAAGTTCATAAAGTTGAATGAATATGATGGAGGAGTTGTTAGAGTTGGAAACAATGCACCTTGTTTGATTAAAGGTATAAGATCTATTACTCTTGATGGAAAGACTAATACTGATGATGTTTATTTTGTGGATGGATTGAAACATAACCTTTTGAGTGTTGGATAGTTAGTTGATAAGGGATATCAAGTTTGGTTTACTGAGAAAACTTGTGTGATAAAGGATAAAGATGGAAATCTAATTGGAACTGGATCTAGAACCAGAGGTAATGTATTTTAGTTGAATCCTACTGAGATGATATGTTTGATTACCAAAATTGATGACAGTTGGTTGTGGCATAGAAGGTTTTGTCATATAAACTTTGATAACATTGTGAAAGTAAGTACTACACTTGCAGTAAGAGATTTACTTAAAATTATGAAGCATACTAACATGATTTGCAAAGAATGTGTAATGGCTAAACAGAAGAGAAGTTCTTTTCCTAGTAAGAAGTTTACATCTACAGAGAAGCTGGAAATTGTTCATACAGATTTGAGCGGTCCTACCAGGACTAGAGGATTCTATGGAGAAAGGTATTTTATGATTCTTGTTGATGATTGTACAAGAATGATGTGGATTGCATTTTTTAAAGAAAAATATGAAGCATTTGATAAGTTTAAGATTGTTAAGAATAAAGCTGAGAATGAATCTGGAATGAAGATTAAATGTTTAAGATCTGATAGAGGTGGAGAATTCACTTCTAGAGAGTTTAACAACTTTTGTGAAGAAAATGACATTAAAAGACAATATTCAGCCCCTAGAACACCTGAACAAAATGGCATTGCAGAAAGAAGGAATAGATCAGTGACTGAAGCCGCAAGGGCCATGTTGTTTGAAAATAATTTGGCAAAGATATTCTGGAGAGAAGCAGTGAACACATCAGTGTATACAATGAACAAAGTACAAATCAGAGTAGACACAAACAAGACACCTTATGAATTATGGTTTGGACATGCACCCTCAATTAAGTATTTTAGAATTTTTGGAAGCAAATGTTATATAAAGAGAGATGATGATATAAGAAAGTTTGATCCTAGAAGTGATGAAGGTATATTTCTTGGATATTCTTTGAAAAGAAAAGCACATAGATGTTTCAATAAAAGAACTAAGACTATTGTTGAAAGTGCAAATGTTAAAGTTGATGAAAAGTTCAAAATCAGGAAAGAATGCTTGATTATGAATCTAATGAAGAAGCTCATCCTAAGCCTAATACTTGAACTACTAAATTGTTTTATGAAACTGACAGTGATTTGTTGAATGAAAGCCACAGTGAAGTTATTGAAGAACCTACATTTGAAGAGAGATTTGAGATAGTGACACCTAGCAAGAGTTTGTTAAGGAATCATCCTTTTGAATAGATTATTAGGAGCATCAAAAGAGGAGTTCTTACTCGAAATAAGGCACAAGAACAGTTATGTTTGATTTCTCAAATTGAACCTAAGACTACTAATGAAGCTTGTGAAGATGAACGTTGGACTAATGCTATGAAAGAAGAACTGGATCAAATTGAAAAGAACAAGATATGGAAATTGGTCCCTAGACCTAAAGATAAGAATGTTATTGGAACTAAATGGGTATTCAGAAACAAGATGAATGAACAAGGAGAATTAGTAAGAAACAAAGAAAGATTGGTATGTAAGGGTTACTCACAACAAGAAGGAATTGACTATGAAGAAACCTTTGGACCTGTTGCAAGAATTGAAGTAGTAAGAATGTTTTTGGCATATGAAACTTACAAGAAATTCAAAGTGTATTAGATGGATGTGAAGTCAGCATTTCTGAATGGAGAATTAGAAGAAGAAGTCTACATTGAGCAGCTTGAAGGTTTTCCTTTAGCTCAAGAAGGAGACATGGTATGTAAATTGAATAAAGCTTTATATGGACTTAAAGAAGCACCTAGAACTTGGAATGCAAGACTGGATAAGTATTTGTTAAAATTGGGATTTATAAAAGGTACAACTGATAGCAATTTGTACATAAAAGAAATTGAAAATGGTTTGTTAGTTATAGTTATTTTTGTTGATGATATTATCTTTGGAGGAGAAGATGAAGCTAGTGACAAATTTGTTGATGAAATGAAGAATGAATTTGAAATGAGTATGATTGGTGAAATGAAATACTTTTTGGGATTACAGATAACATAAAACAATGATGGTATCTTTGTAAGTCAGACAAGGTACTTGAATGACTTGTTGAAGAGATTTGGAATGGAGGATTGTAAACCAGTTGGAACACCTATGGTGACCAGACATAAGTTATCTAGCACAGATGAGATACCTACAGTAGAATAGAAGAAATATAGATCTATGATTGGAGGATTGCAATATTTGACTCATACAAGACTTGATATAGCACATTTGGTTGGAATTGTAGCAAGATTTCAAGCTGAACCTAGAGAATCACATTTTGCAGCAGTAAAGAGGATACTAAGATATTTAAGAGGCACAATGGACTATGGATTATGGTATGAAAAATCTGATGATTTTACCCTATGTGCATATACAGATGCTGATTGGGGAGGCAGTGTTGATGATAAGAAAAGAAACAGTGGTGGAGCATTTTTCCTTGGGGAAGATTAGTTTTGTAGTACCCCACCCCTAGTCAAATTTTATCAATGTTATGATTATTTTAGGATGATAGATTATACGTTAGGAAATCATTGATGTATATGATTTTACTGACCCCATACTAGCATGTGTATGGTTAATGTGATTGTTTTACATTTCTTTTTGATGTGCTTGATGTGGTTGAGGGACGAAGTTGTAGTTACTTGCTTACGAGATCCACACGATCGGCCGATCCCCGCCATTGTCTGTTATGTATTTATATATGTTTGTACATGTGGGTGTTGTATGCAAGTTCACTGGTATCAGGCATCATCTTCCCTGAATTGTCATGATGAGCGTGCCCTATCGCAATATCTAAAATGGTAAGAGAGGGGAGATAACACGGATCCAAAACCCTAACCCAAACCCATTTATCGTAGTTGTTGGATAAGTATCTATTGACTACCTTATCCAAATTTGTCAGGTTGGCAAAGTTCGTGGATCCCTTTCTGGTGTTGCTTGGTTTTGGTTTTGTTTGATTTTATGTCATATGATTTCAGTTGATTTGTGGTTATGTGGGTGATTATTAATTTATTGATTATAGTTGAATTATGTTTGTTTAGATTATTTTATGTGATTATCAATGTTAGGTGCATAGTTGAATTTAATGTTTAAATATGCTCCTATGATTAATTGAGGAAATTAAATTAAAGTTGATTATTTAAATATTTGAGAATTAATATTGATTATGTCCTAAGTTTATTTTGATGAAATTTAATTAAAATCAAATAATTGATTATTTGGATTTAATTGAGTATTTTATTGAAAATTAGATTTTATTATGTTTGTGAGTATTATTAAATAATTAAATATTTAATTGCATGCTTTATGATGCATTAAGTATTTTATTTATTTAATATGTATTTTAAATTATTAAAATGTGCATAATTGAAAGTGATTTGTTTAGAAAAATTGACAACTTGTCTTTAGGAGACTAAGTTGAGTTGTGCACAATTATATTTATTTTTTAATTATTAATTAGTAATTTCTCTCAACAAAGTGAGAGAGTTTGATTAGGAGTTCTTTATGAGTCATCTAGGGTTTTGCTTGATTGGTGGAATTGATTTCCAAATAGAGGGAGCTTGCATTCATTTTGCATTCAGTCAGATTTTGAAGAACTTTGGAGAGAGCTTTTGGAGATTTTTGGAATTGCTTGGTGTTCTTGAGCATTTGTGTGTGTGATTGGATTTCTGGGTAAAGGTTGTTTACATCTGGATTAGGGGATTGTACACATTGTGATTCAAATCTGCATGTGGAGATTTTCTGTTGTCAGATTTGAGGGTTTCAACATTCTATAGGCCTTCTTATTCAGTATTTAGCATTGGAATTGAGGTAGGGATTTGTGGAGTTTTCCTATGAATTCATTAGTAATTCTTTCTGTAATTTCTCTATGTTTGTTTCATTTTGTAAATATAGATCTATTTTCTATATATGCTTTCAATTTGGGGTTTAGAAAGCTCATAGGATTGCTATTTTATAATTTTATACAAACTTGGCACAGTAGGGTTATGCTGCCCGATTTTGGATTAAAAATTCATCCTAGAACTCTTAGAAAATGAAAAATCAATCTCTATATAGTTAGTTCTATAGTCTGAATAAATTAATTTAATGGGTTGTTGTCAAAAACCCAATTTGGGTGAAAATTCTTCATTTTGGAAAAAATCCCATTCTCTGTGTAAAAATTTATAGTAAAAAAGAAATATTGGTAAAGGACAAAAATTATCTTCCTTTGTTTTAATTGGTTGTGTGTTTATTCAATGATGTTGAGAGGAGAAATTTGTTTAGTGAAAAAAAAATATAAGCTATCAGAAAAATTGTACTTTCCTCATATTTCCATTTCTAGAAATAAAGAAACACAGTTTGTTATTTCCATTTTTGGAAATAATAGACCTGTCAAAACAAAATTTTAATATATATATATATATATATATATATATTATTAATATTTCATTTTATTAAATGGGTTTTAAAAGATATACTATTTTTCAAACGAAATCTTTAATACAAAAATTAGCAAAGCAAAATCTAATTTTGAAAAGCTTTAATAAAAAAATTTGTTTTGTTTTAAAAAAATTTTGAATGAAGGGAAGTGGGGGCCACCGCATCCCCCACTGTCCCCGAGGATGACAGCCCCCTGCCAAACGGTGCTTAAGGTACCATCGATAGGGTGTACCCTACCGATGGTACCTTGGGTGCCGGCCGCTAGTGGTCCCCTCATAGTGTTGTGCAGAGCCTTTATTAAAAGGTAATGCACTTTATGATCAATGTTTTAGATTTTGGTTTTTTTTAAGTCTCTCTAAAAGATTCAGTTTGCTTATGTCATGTTTTAATATTTACGATTTATATTAATATATTTTTTTTAGTAATTAATAAATTTTATTTTATTAATAGATTTTATTAATTGTTTAGATGGATTTTATTATTATGATTTATTTTAATATTAATAAAATTTTATTAATATGTTTTACTTAAGTTTTGGTAATGGATTTTCATTTGGCATCGTTAATATTTGTAAATGGATTTCTTAATTATCACAAAGTACAATTTTGTTGGGAATATACATATATTAATGATCATTAGTAAATAGATCTTATAGTTCTATGGTTCTTTTTTTTTTTTAATCGATCCTAAAATGCCAAATTGTAGGATATTTTAACTTTAATCTTACAACTTAATTATTGCCAATCATAGAATAATATTTTGATTATTTTCTATCAAAATTGGGTATTTTCATTAAGATGGATTCTATGGCACTTCTTAGGTATTACTATTTACTTGTGATATTATTGGAACATGATTATTGTGAGAATTCTCTAGTAGACCCTTTTCTTGAGTTCATTTAAGATAATTATGGAACACATTTAATTATGGTTTTATTTCAGTTAGAAATGGTTTGAGAGTTGTTCAAAATGTCCTAATTAGCATCATGTGTTTTACAAGAGTTATGTTTATGTTGAAATTGGGCATTTTTTGTTCTATTGAACCTATAGGATGATTATAGAGAAAGTTCTTTAATTTTCACATTATTTTAATGTCTATGGTAGGTATCTCTTAACAGATTGATGTGTTTCTGCATGTGGATTCAATTGTGTTCATTGTGGAAATTAAGTTGCTTATGAAATTAGTTTCCAATTTTCTATGATGCAAATGTGTCTACTTCGTGCTTGGAGTGTCTTCTTTTGCAAATATGTTTTGGGCATTAGATGACCTAGGGGAAGACAGAGGCTGGGGTATGTTTCAGTTAATCATGTTTTCTATGTTATGTTATGATGTGTGTATTTATCTGATTATACCTTGTCTAGACCATATAGGCTCATGATGTTTTGTTTTCTGCTTTTGGTACTTTTGTAATCATTTCTAGTTCATGTGTGTGTGAAACTAGATTTTGAGATTATCTGGTTGTGTACCTGATTTGATCTATGTGAGATCCTTGAGCCTAGGGTAGTTTACCTAGATATGTAGTAGGAGGTGGCTTGCAATAAGTGCCAGGGCCCACAAGTGGCTACCAGGATCACTTATTGTTAAGTATCTTAATCAAGTGATAACTAAATATAACATTGAGAGTTTTATTAAAATGAACCTAATAAGGTATGGTCCTCACCTAGGCATTAGTGCTAGTACAAACTAAGATGGTGTTGAGAAGATGACTAGCCCCTTTTAAGGGATGAGTTGGCATAGTTGATGACTTTGTCAATATGAGAGGTCATTGATACCGTGTATGGTCACTTGGGTGCCAGGATCCAGCAAGATTACCAGGATGAGATTCAAGGGTTAGACGTACATGATGACACCTTCCTATGCATAGTCTAGTTATCCTACATGTGTCGGTTGCCTTTGGAATAGTGAGTCTTTCATGGCATTACTACTTTACACCTTGAGTTAGAGAGCTTTCAGGATCCTTTCCTTAGCTTGATCTGTTTGATGTTTGTTATCTGAGTGGGATCTATTGTTATCTCCTTAGCACAGTGGGAGTGGACCCTTTTGGTTCACGAGGTCAGGTGGTAGTGGTTCTTTTATCATTTGAGATTCTGACGTTCGTGTACCAGTGCTGGATGATCCTTGTAGCAGTTGTTCCTTCTTGATCTTCATTATTGGAGAGGTGTTCTTCCTCATGATCTTCTCCCTTGTGATCTTGTATCTTTGTATCAGTTCTTCAGAGATGTCTTACATTCTTCATTTCAGTTATTGTATTACATACCCTGCGACATGTGTAGCGGATGTAGGTTATTATGGATACCTTATGGTACCGGATGTATTTATCTTATCTTCTAAGTGATGTTGATTTTATCTTTTATTGGTTTATATGAGTTTCATTATTGTACCATTTTCTTTATTATTAATTAATGTTAATGTAATCATCGTCAAGGAACCCTTTAGAGTTTTAACTTGTGTTGGTTGTTTATGTTATGTGAATTAATGGTAATTGCTTCTGCATTGATGTTTATCATGTTTGATAACTTTAGAAAAAATAATTATTCTGCAAACTTAGATGCTTGTTTAGGTTAAGTTCTTATGGGTTCCCTGGCAGGGCATTACAAGTTTCTTAGCTAAGAAAGAAGCAGAATTGTATCTCACAAAGCACAACATAAGTAGAATATGTAGCAGTAGTAAACAATCGTAACCAGATAATTTGGATGAAGCAGATGCTGAAGGATATTGGTATAAAATTTGTTGAACCTATTGTTATACATTGTGATAACACCAATACAGTTAGTATGTCTAAGAATCCTGTATTACATTCTAAGACAAAGCATATAGAGATTAAGTATCATGTTGTAAGAGATAAATTTGCTGAGAAAGAAGTTGGACTTGAGTACATAAGTACAAAGGAGCAGATAGCAGATATATTCATAAAGCCTTTGCCTAAGGATACATTTGAGTATCTGAGAGGTATGCTTGGGGTTATGCCCCAACCTAATTTTGAGAAGTGATGCAGTTGGTTGCATCTGTCTAGTGGTATATAAGCCTTATCTTTCTTTTGGACTGGATGTTGGTACTTCTTCTATGGGGGAGTATGTGTATCTGAGTTGAGTCATGAGGACTCTAGTAAATGTATTTTCTGAAAAGTGTCTTTTGAAATTGAGTTGTTGTTGACTTAGTGATGAAATTTATATCATTGATGTCAATGGGGGAGAAGTATGCATGAAAAATAATCAGAGACATATGTTGGAGAAACTAAATAGGATAACGAAGCAAGATTTGATTGATGAAGAGGATTTGAAGAAGCAGTGTTGCAGTATTGGATTTTTGGAACATTGGATGTTTTTCATCTATGTTGCCATCAATGCCAATGGGGGAGATTGTTAGGAATGAATGCTAAAGTGTTTGGAAGCCATTCTGTAGTAGTTGTTGTTGCATTCATGACTATGATTGTCATTGATGTCAACACAGTGATTTACCAAAGATTTGCAGATAAGCAAACAGAGTTTGGATTAGCACACATGGGTTATTGTAGTTGGAGCTATGCAAAATTGAGGATATAATCTTTGATATGTCATATGTCTATGGTTAAGAGCACAGACAATAATTCATTGATTCGTGGAAGTAGTATTCAGGGAATGTTCTTGAGTAGCGATTTGTGGAAATTGGATGATATCTCCTAATCAAGATGGAATCTGGTTTTGCGCAGTTAAAGGGAAGTTGGAGACACATTGATAGTGATGTGGATGATAGTGCAAACTTCAAGGTTGCACGAGTGAAGATATATTATATTTGGAAGCCGACAGTTTTGTGTAATTTTGGTGTAGCGTGTGGAAACTTTTATTTTGTAATTGTATGCCAACTCATTTGTAATTATTTGAGTGTGGTATAAAGGAAGGATGTATTTCCTTGTTATGAAGGAGTAGCATGTGGTTGTAATGTGAAATTATGCAATTATGATATGGTAGCAGTGGTTGTGATGCTATATGCATGAAGTGAAGAAAAGAGCTAAGTATGAAAGTGAATTTGTGAAGGAAGACATGGAAAGTATAGAGATATGAAATTGAGATTTGATGTAATAGTGAGTGCAATTTGGCACAGTCAAAGAAGAGGTAACATATTATTTTATTGAGTAATGCAAAGATTATTTGGACAGTGTGTTCAGTGATCTTACCCTGAAGCTGTTTGGGTAGTGGGTCCTTTTGTCTTCCATAACTCTTAACAGGGTTAGAATCTTTTAACAGGGATTCATATGTACGGAATGTATTTCATAAGACTCCTAACAGAGTCCATCCTCTCACAAGGAATATTCATATTAGTGCATCTTTTGTGGGCATCATTCCCATCAGGGTTTACTCTTTGATCAAGAGGTTCCCTAGTCAACATATCTTGTGTCATTGTGTTATTGTGTATGAATATCTTTCTATGGTTGGTAATTATATTGCTTATATGGTTTAATGCTGTTGAAGATGATAAAAGTTATAATTATCTAATAACTTATTCACCCCCCCCTCTCAATTATCTTGGTGGAATTTACTTTCTAACAAAAATTGAACTAGAGGGATATATTATTGAAAAGAGTATTGAAAATGATAGTTTTAAAACCATGTTGCATGAAAAAAGAGGGGACAATCATATGGATCACAGTGATTTACCAAAGACTTGCAAAGAAGTAGATAGAGTTTGGATTAGCGCACATGGGTTATTGTAGTTGGAGCTATAGAACATTGAGGATATACTCTTTGATATGTCATATGTCTATGGTTAAGAGCATAGAAAATAATTCATTGATTCATGGAAGTTATGATCATTTTGGTGGAAGCAGTATTCAGGCAGTGTTCCTGAGTAGTGATTTGTAGAAATTAGATGATATCTCCTAATCGGGCTACCATATCATAATTACATACTCTCGCATTACAACCACATGCTACTCCTTCATAACAAGGAAATACATTCCTTCCTTTATACCACACTCAAATAATTACAAATGAGTCGGCATACAATTAATAGTTTGGGTAGTCATCAACAAGAGGAAAATAATCATTCTCATATGGTTAGAATTATGATGTAGAGGCTAGTGGTTTGACAAGTATGAAAGGTCTTAAAAAGGTCCTTCAAGAGAAAAGGTTAAATAAATTACCCTAGGAACCCTCAAATGCACCATATGGCTCCAAAAGAAAAAAGTGAGTCAAAAGACCTACCCACTACCTCTAAAACCTTGAATCAACTTCCAACATCATTTTATACTTTCTCCAATAGGTTACAACCCCCTGAAATGGATCTAACACACAAATCTACCTTTAAGCCAAAATAGACCTAGTAGACCTAGTAGCCCTCAAATTGGGTAACATGCTAGATTTATCTCAAAGTTCCCAAAGAAATTCAAAATATAATAGTATATTAAAATATCCTTTTCTCCCTTCTTCAACATATCTCAAAAAAAAGTGTGGTTTTTTTGGACTGTCAACCTCCAAAACTAGTGCTCCATCTTTTGTTCCTATGCCTAATTGGTCACTTTTCCAAAGGAACTATAATAGATACGTACTCTCTGATCCTAGAACTTTAAAAATTCTCTAGATATGTCTCAAAAAAAGGAATTCAATAATTTTTTGGTCAGAATCACTTCCCACATAGGCCAATTAAAAAACCCTCCTTAAATGGGCTTAAAAACTAGGGCCTCCTCAATACCCTATTAAAAATCACTTCCACAACTCAACCAAATGCACTAAACCATGTAATCCACTTTTAATTTTACTATTTCACATAAAAACATGAAATCCTTTGAGAATATCTCATACTGCAATACTTGTGGCACTAATTTTGTGCCCTTTTCCCATTCTTCCCAATGGTGTACACGACTTGTGATCAGCTTTCCCGCATAAAATAGTTTGTAAAATGTCACAAATGTTACATCAAATCCATCACATGGGAATCATTTAGTAATTATCCATGGAGTGGATTAGCGATACTTAGAACCCTTCAAAATCAGGGAAAACAAGGACTTTTCCTTAATGAGTTAGTTGTATATCAGTATGAAATCAACCAATAGTCTTGTTAGATAATGAAATGGATTCTAATATGTTTGAGAACTATTTTATAATGGATCAGAGAGAAATCCACACATAAAGAGATCAAAAAGACATTCAAGTTTTCAAGAAAATAAGATTTTTTTTATTGTTTCTTCACCACCGTTCATATATTTGTTGTCACTAGCATACACCCCTCATTTTTCTATGCCTTAAACATGATATACAGGGTTCCTCTAAACTATATAAACTGATCCAAGTTGATTAAAAATAATTATAAACTCAATTAAGGCCTTAGATACATTTTCCCTCCAAAACTAAACTACCTGTTATAATCCAAAAATTTAAATTTCTAACCTTTATTTAATGACTTTATTTTCTTACTAACTTATTAAACTTGAATCTAATTTCATCCTAGGATCTAATCACCCTATCTCAGACCCTCCTATCCATCTATATCCCATTTAGGCACTATTGGCCCCCTTACAAGCAATTTGGTCCTAAGGTCCTTATCAGGATCTTTAGGACTTTTGATCTTTACATTGAATTGGTTATTAAAAATGGCCATGACTAGCCTCAAAACATTCCAATTAACCTTGAATGATTCTCTTTAACCTTCCAAGGAACTTGATGTCTTTGAATGTAACCTTTTTCTCTAGTAGGTGCTCCTACACCATACTCCCCTTGTGAAAAAGAACTTTTGCCCCAAAAGTTAAGGGGTCTTGTTTTCATACCTCCTAGCTTTCTTGAAGGAGTTATGCAACCTTTTACTCTCCTTGGAATCTATTGCAAAGACAACTCATTATCCTTCTTATTTGAACCTACAAAAACATTGTTAGAAACATGAAAATAAATCATATTATCCATTCCATCATTTGATTGTTGTTTGGAACAGTCATCATAGATTTGTTTGGACTATCGTTCCTTCTCAACTTGAAGGTTCAAATGAGTCCTATTCCTTCCCTCCATGGATAGATCCACCATTCCCTTTCTTGGTTCCACTAGAGGACCCAAAACAGCCCCCACCAAAAAACCATTTGTCACCTGGTTAGTCTGCAAACTTTCCAAACCCATACAAGGACTTCCTGTCCCAATTTTTATAGTAAGTTGGTCTATTTTATACACCAACAAAGACTCTCTAGTCCTTTTCTCCTTCATCACCAATTTTTTCTCTTCATAATCCTGCAAATCAATATACTCCTTCTTGCCAAAATAAATAACCCTTGACTCATTTGAACTACTACTTTGTAAAGGTATGAGGGTGAAAAATTTACCATCCTTGTGAAGTAGATAGGTGTTCTTGAACCCATCATGTATTTTCCTCCTCTTGAACTACAAAGGGATTCCTAAAAGGATATGAGAACATGTCATAGGCACCATATCACATAGTACCCTCTCCCTACACTCACCAATTGAAAAATTTACATAGGCCTATTCCCTAATCAACATACTTTAATCATCACTCACCCAAGAGGATTTTTATGGCCTAGGATGTGGAAAATTAAAAAAAATTAGTTTATTTACATATGAAACCAAATTATCAAATGAGCCTAAATCTATTGTAATTTTTCATACCTTACCTTGACTCTTATAATGAGTTCTGAAGATAGATACCTCTAGTCTTCTTTGCTGCTACAACATGGCTCCATTTCTCACCATAAGACATTCCCAAACTTCAAGATATGCCATGACTACCTTTCTTTCCACCCCTTTTTATTCATCTTCATGATTTTCATCTTTTTCATGTGTTAAGGTGACCCTCTTAATAGTTCTCCTTATATCCTTTTCTGGACACTTGTATAAAGGATTCCCTTCCTCTCCACAATTGTAGCACTTTCCATTGAAGGTGCTACTACCTCTACCTACACCAAATTTTCCACCACCTCTTTGTTCACTTCTATGATCTATCATAGGCTCATTTCCTTTTTCATTATTTCTTTGACCCTGACTTTCATTGTGCTTGCTGCCTCTTTCCCTATTAGTATGGCATCGTCCACTTCCTTATCTCTCTTTCTTCTCTTTAACTTGTCCCCAACCCTGATGGCTAACTTATATCACTCTTCCACCATACTAGGTGTAGAAAGACTAAGTTAATCTTATATATTGAATCTTATCCTACCTAGGAATCTTGTCACTCTTTCCTCCTCATCTTCATCATGTGCAACCATGATATCAAGTTTGTGAAACTCCTCGGTGTACCTTTGGACATCCATGTCCTTTTGCCTCAAACTTTGCATCTTATTGTACAAATGAACCTTGTAGTCCTTAGGAAGGAATTTATCATTCATCTTGTCCATCATCCTTCACCATGAAGTGATTCTAGGTATTCCCCTCTTCCACCTATCTTCTTGTAGGAAATCCCACTAAAACAAAGCATGCCCTTTCAACCTTGATTTTGCAATCTTAACCTTTTGATCATATACCACATCTTCACAATCAAAGAAGTTATCCACTACACTAAACTAGTCAATCAAATCTTCCTCATTCATTTTTACATCATACATGGTAATATCAGACTTACCCTTGTAAGCATTCCCTTTAATGGCTTTAACAAACTTAGCCATCCTTGCAATGTCCAGGTCTAACTCTTCCCTTGGTTCTCTTTCTTCTCTTTCTTCAACCTCTTCAACTTAATTATCTTCATGATCATGGTGCCCTTATTCATTTCTCTTCTCATATTTTCCATTTATTCTCTCATCTTCTTGTTCTCTTCTACCTTTTGTGCCACAAGCTTGGCAACTTCAATGTTTGTCATTCTAGGAGGCATATCTTGAGCCTCTTCTTCAAATGTTTCAAAATCTTCTTTAGACACATACCTTATCCCTCTCCCAAAGTATACTACTATGATCTGATACCAATTGATGCAAAGGCTAGTGGTTTGACAAGTATGAAAGGTCTTAAAAAGGTCCTTCAAGATAAAAGGTTAAATAAATGACCCTAGGAATGCTCAAATGCACCATATGGCTCCACATGTAAAAAGTGAGTCAAAATACCTACCCATTGCCTCTAACACATTGAATCAAATTTCAAAATCATTTAAAACTTTCTCCACTAGGTTACAACCCCCTGAAATGGATCTAACACACAAATAAGCCAAATAGACCCAGTAGACCTATTAGTCTTCAAATCGGGTAACAAGCCAGATTTATCTCAAAGTTCCCAAAGAACTAAAAAATATAAAGGTATATTAAAATACCCTTTTCACCCTTCTTCAATATATCTCAAAGCTAGGTATGGTTTTTTTGGATTGTCCACCCCCAAAATTGCTACTCCATCTTTTGTTCCTAAGCCTAATTGGTCACTTTTCCAAAGGAACTATAAGAAATAATTACTCTCTGATCCTATAACTTTCAAAAGTCTCTAGGTATCTTCATGTGACCTTGTGCTCCACTAGGTGCTCTTGCACCACATTCCCAACCAATTCTTAATAGCTTCTATACATGACCATTCCATACATCCCTTTTCTGCAATGGGTCCAATTTATCACAATCCATCAAAGGCTTCACATGATTAGTTTTGGGCATGGTCTGATGTAGGGTCTTATGACCATGCATATATTTAGAAATATTTTTTTAGTTTTTTTCTATCTCATCCTAGTTTTGGCTTGTTAGTTTTGGTTTTGTGCCTAGTTCCCCTCCACCTTTCTATGAGAAGCACCCTATCTTCCTATGAATTTTGACTCTATTTCCCAATGTATTCTAGCACTAGCTTGTACCAGAGGTGTTTTGGATTCTTTTCATCTTTTCCAACCCTTGTCACCCTTTAGAGCTTGTTGTTTACCCATATTTGAAAATTGTGTAAATTTTTGAAATTTTGAAATCCACCTCTGCCACATGGATGATGAATCTGTCATTATTGAATCAAATTACATACACTTTTTAAACACTAATCATGATTTTTCAAAAATGAATTTGGATACAATAAATGCCTTTAAGGTTTCCACTGCAAAGAAGTGGCCTACATGAGTATCTCTATTTTCAAGAGATGAAAAGGTTGATGCAGACCATGTACTTATTGCCCAATTTTTCATGTCCCATGTAACATTTGGCCAATTTCCATCTCAAGGTCTACATTTTTATCCTTCCAAGCACTCTGCAAATTTTCATGGGTTTATCCATTTCCCTCTAGTCTCTACAACCTTTTCTAGGTCCCTGGCTAGGTGAAAAGTCTTTAAAAAATTCATAAAACTAGCCGTTATAGGCCAAACCCTCAAAAAAAAAAAAACCCTAGGCCTTGTTATATTTTTGAGTTACTTTATCGGCCACTTAAAATCCTCAAATACCCATGTGCACTTTTCATTCATTGGCTGGTCACTAGTTCTCCAAGTCAGTCAGCAGTTACCTTTTCCTTTCGGTGATTCAGTGAATGCCTTGTTCACATAATACCCCAGTTTTTCACAGTTAAGTCCTCAACAGTTAGTGATTCAGTGAGCGGTTAACATCCCCTTGGTTACATGTTCGCTTAATGGTCCAAAGGTCTTTTTATGTGGGGTCTCGATTTAAAAGATCTAACACCTGTCTAATGATCTGAAGGGTTTGTGTTAGAGCATCAGATCATGCACCGACCATTGATTCCCTTTCAATGAAGTGCTGTAGTGTGTTAGTGGGTCTAATGCCACATCATACTATGTGGAAGCTTTTTATTGGTTGAGGGATGATGATTTGTATTTTGTCAGCGGGCCCAGGGATGTCAGAAGCTTTGAGATCGATGGCTGGTGTGTGATCTCATGCATTTTGTCAGAGGTATGTGATTATATGACAACCATTGATTCTCCGTAGTGATGTAACTCTTCAAACGGGTGGGTCCACTACCAGGTGTGCATAGGTGGCATATTCTGATTGGTCCGCATGCTAATGAGTCATTTCTTGTCAGTGGGACCGGGCCCTTTTGGCAGTCAGAGGCTCTGACATCTGCAGAGGATCGACGACTGGCGTATGTTCATGAGGCTTTGTGTCAGAGCATGCGATCATGTGATGGTCGTTGATCTTGCTTTATTTCTCGGTGCCTATGCTAGGTGGGTCCTCTGACAATTGATGCTGACATGCTCAAATTTGATTGGTCTACATGGTGATGACTGGATTTCTAGGTGGGTCCATTTGTCAAAAGGGGTTCCGACTTAAAGAGATCGGTGGCTGGTGCATGATCTGAAAGAATATTCAGGGGCCATGAGATCATGCACCCACTGTTGGATGGGAATCTTGTCTTCAGTGGGTCCATGTTAGAACTTGCCGAGGTGTCTGCTAATGAGCGACCATAATGAATAAAAGAATACCAAGTGGCATAAATGGGCCCAGGGTCAGTAAAGCTTTTTGTGAATCAGCGACTAAGGGTTTCTCATGTTTGCTTAATGTAACTTGGGGTTATTAAAAGATTCAACTATTCAGTGACTGCAATGTTTTCTGAATCACTTGACCCAACTAGAGTTAAGAAATGTATTTTGTAACTTAGAATTCTTCAGTCGCACAGTCACCAAGTAACTTAAAAGAGAAGGGCTCGAGGTGGGTCCAAATATGCTGATGTGCAGAAAAGCTCGATTCTCATTGGTATAAACATGTCGAGGGGAATTTTTGACTTTTCAAGAAGGTTTGTGATTTTTTCAAAAGGATCTAGGTCGTTCATCTGCCGGGAAGGGTTTCTTATCAACGGTCACATTTTAAAATGACCAGATAGCTGTTGAAATTTCAAATTCAAATAGTTCTATGAAGGTTTTTTGCTAGTATTTGATTTGCAGGCCGCAAGCGGTGAGGTAGCTCAGAAAATTTATCTCCAGGACATTTGTAGTTAAAAAAAAAATGATGATGAGGAGGTCTGGGTGGCTGTCATGGGTCATTTCTTGTCTCAGAAAGGTACCAGTTATGCATTCATGGTAAGACTTTGTGCAGGAAAGTAGATGAATCTAGGTTGCTTGTCTGCAGGTTGATGCAGTATAGGGATGGGCACATAAACAAATATCTGATCAGCCATGATGTTGCAGGAATACTTTTATGATCAGACTTGACAGATGTAGGGTTTTTTATTCTATTGAAAATCTTGTAACCCTAGTTAGGTTTTTTGACTCCTACCTATGTGTAGTTGAGTATGTATATATTGTATTTTTGGAGCTTTTGAGCTCAGAGTCAGACAATTGTAGAAGAAATTCACCTTTCTTAAGGGTCATCTGTGGTATCATCTCTACCCTTTGGCTTATATAGTTGTAAAGTTCCCATTGATAATAAAAACATTGCAGAGGTATTTCGTGACAATCCTTCATGTCCCTATGCTTTCCTTGTTTGTATTATCTCTTATTGGATTAAAGTGTATGATATTTTTAGTGATATCTTAGGGTTCCCGATTCCTCTTATTTTCTATAACTGTGTGTTTTATTGTGTTTGGTCTGATTTAGATGTTTTTGTGGGTATACTTCAGCCCCCTAATGGTCTTGTCTCAATCCTACACCAAGTTGCAAAAGTGAATGTCTGCTTGTAGGTCATAAGTTATGTCTTATGTTCAGGCCCTCCTATGAAATACTTATGCAAGCCTATTCAGTAAGTTGTGACCTACTAGACCCAAGTCTTTCATTGATTCCATTCCTGTATACTGAGATCCAAATCCTAATTTCGGTGTATCACCTAGTAGGTAGTTTTCTTTTTAGTCATTTCTTTTCTAAGAATTCCTTCTATTCCTTTCCCTCCAAAGATTTACTTTCATGTCTAGAAGTAAATTAAGGCTATTATCCAAGAGGAACTAGCCTAGAACCTAGAGGTCTCATCTCAGTTAGCATATGTCCCACAACTTGGAGATGATTCCCATGTTATACTAGGTTATCAAGACTACGAGAGCTTGAAACAAGGGTGCAAACTTAGTGTATAACAATTTTGGCATGCCCAGTGGAACAAGAGGTCATAATTTTTATAGGTCTTTTTGGTTTTGATATGCGTCCAGCAGGTTACAGACCTAGAAGAGGTCATTTTGCTACATATCTAGCGACTCTGGAAAGTCTACTGGTTTCAAAGATCAAGTGTTGGTATATTTCAAATCTTTCATATTCAAATTCCAGCTAATTGCATGAATAGACATGTCAAGTTATTATAGACAGTCAGGTTACTCACCATCCTATTATGAGAATAATGCTCAATGGGCTAGTCATCAACCTTATCAAAGCCACCTAAAGCCTCCTTTTACTCCAAGCTTTCATACTATACAAGGCTGTCATTATATCCAGCATGCCCCAAATGAATATGCCCTCATACAAGATTATGAGCGGGCCCTCCGACAAGATGGATCATGGGCACAAAGGGCACAAAAATGAATGCAAATCTGATTGCCCCATCATGATTACCACCCCCACCCCCCCTTCTCAGCCTAATTGGCAATAGACTCTGAGCTCAGACTTCATGAAAGAGCAAGAAAAGACCAAAAATTTATTTCTTGATTTGATTAAGCAAGTGTCTGAGATCAAGGAGCAGCAGGATATGGAGGCTCAAAGTTATGAACACGGGTTCATTTCCAACCAAATGATAGAAGCCCTTGGTGATGAGCAACAAATGAGATAGTTCCAAAAAGAGATCAGACACCGAGCTGACATTGAGACAACAAGGTTGAGATCACAAATTGCTCAACAAGAGGCTCCTAGACCTAAAATTCCAAGCTGGAGGACCCATTTGCCTCAAGAGCCTACACCTGAAGGGCATACAAAGTGCTAATTTCCAAGTTTTAGGGACACCCTTAAAAAATCTAAGCCTATTTTGGAGCAGTTGCAACCTTATTGTGGTCTGCAACAGTCTAAAGATTATATTGAGATAGATCCAGCTGCAAGAGACCAACACCAAGATGATAGGGCCTTCAATTTTCCAAGCTTCAAGATGGGTATGCCTTCTATGTCTCCCTTTGGCCCCCCTCAATTTCATATCCCAAGTTTTAAGGTAGAAAATTCCTCCCACGAGCCTTTACTTGAGATTCAGTCTGCCACTCTGAAAGAGCAGTCTGTTCAAGAAAGTTGTTTATCTCAAGAGGCCCCTTTGGTCTCTCAAGATGATGAAGTGTTGTGGATACCCCAATGGACTCTGTCTCCTGGCTGTCAGATGCCAGATATTTTCAAAGATACTAGTCTATTGTTTGAGCAAGGACCTATGGTAAATGAACTTTCATTTGAAGAAGAGGAGAAGAAATCTGAGGTATCAGTGCAAAGTGATGATTGTGGTGAAGTAAACCAGTAGGGTGAGGAGGTGAGGATTGATGCTTAGCCCAAGATCTTGGTTGGTTTGTTTGATGAGCTGCCCCTCTTTGTTGATGATGAAAAGGAGGCCATGCCATTACCTATGGCTAAAGGTCAATTAGAGAAAAAGGTTCACCATCAACAAGAGGTTGATATAGAAGAGGATGCTGTGCTTTTATTAGATGAGCTGCCTGGTTTTGTTGAGCAGAATGATAAAGTTATGGAGGAGTTTTTCCAAGAAAAGAACACAGACAAAGGTCTTGAAGAGCATGATTTTTCCAATATCATAGAGGTCTTTTGTAACAAATTGAATGATGAATCCCTATTCCTTGGAGTGGAGGTTCAAAGTTATGTGCCTATAGAAGGAGGCCTAGTTTTGGATTGCTCTCTTTTTGAGAGACTGATACATGAGCAAGAGTTGGAGCTAGTTCCAGAACTTTAGGGTATTGACAACTTTGATAAGCTCTTGGCTTGTTTAAAAGTTGAGGAGGATGACAGTCCCCTGTCCACAGATGAGGGGTTGGCATGGCTATCCATGATGAAGGGGAACCATGAAGATAAAAAAGAAGCCATCAAGGAAAGTCCCGCCTTCAGACTTTCAAGAGGCTGCCTTATCGAATACTTGGCACAAAAGGAGTTTACCGAGGCCCCTCCATATGATCAATTAGAGGAAGGTAAACTTGATCCTACCTCTGCAGAGGTAGTTAATAATTATTTGACAAATTTTTGTGTGCCTCATATTTTTGTAGCTATCCTCATGGGTCCAATGCAAAATATCATAATGAGGAAAGGTAGCTATTTTTCACAACCAGTGAATGGTTTTGTTTGACCAGGTTTCTGTAACTAGTTAGTTTAGGTTAGGTTAGTTTTTCCTACTTTCTTTCCCTGCTTTCTAGGTTAGTTTCCTACTTTTTAAGAAGTGCTCATGCACAGGTTTGTCTCTCTGGTTCCAGTTTTGTCTCTCTGTCAAGTTTTGTGCTTAGTGATGACCCCATGCCCAATGGATTGCTTTAAGGCCACTGGTTTTCCATGTCTAGCAGACTAACATCCAGCAGAAATCGCCAAAATGTTGCCCAATTTTTCATGTCCCATGTAAGATTTGGAAAATTTCCATCTCAAGGTCACATTTTTATCCTTCCAAGCACTCTACAAATTTTCATGGGTTTATCCATTTCCCTCTGGTCTCTGCAACCTTTTCTAGGTCCCTGGCTAGGTGAAAAGTCTTTAAAAAAATCATAAAACTAGCCGTTATAGGCCAACCCCTCAAAAAAAAAAAAAACCCTAGGCCTTGTTATATTTTCAAGTTACTTTATTGGCCACTTAAAATCCTCAAATACCCATGTGCCCTTTTCATTCATTGGCTGGTCGCTAGTTCTCCAAGTCAGTCGGCAGTTACCTTTTCCTTTCGGTGATTCAGCGAATGCCTTGTTCACATAATACCCCAGTGTTTCACGGTTAAGTCCTCAACAATTAGCAATTCAACAAGTGGTTAACATCCCCTTGGTCTTGTATTCGCTTAATGGTCCAGTGGTCTTTTTATGTGGGGTCCCAGTTTAAAAGATCTAATGGTTGTCTGATGATCTGAAGGGTTTGTGTCAGAGCATCAAATCATGCGCTGACCATCGATTCCCTTTCAATAAAGTGTTGTAGTGTGTCAGTGGGTCTGATGCCATGTCATCCTATGTGGAATATTTTTATTGGTTGAGGGATGATGACTTGTATTTTGTCAGTGGGCCTAGGGATGTTAGAAGCTTTGAGATCAATGGCTGGCATGTGATCTCATGCATTCTATCAAAGGTATGCGATTATATGACAACTGTTGATTCTCCTTGGTGACGTAACTCTTCAAATGGGCAGGTCCACTACCAGGTGTGCACAGGTGGCATATTTTGATTGGTTCGTATGCTAATGAGTTATTTCTTGTCAGTGGGACTGGGCCCTTTCGACAGTCAGAGGCTCTGACATCTGTAGAGGATTGACGGCTAGCGTATGTTCATGAGGCTTTATGTCAGAGCATGCGATCATGTGACAATCATTGATCTTGCTTTATTTCTTAGTGCCTATGATAGGTGGGTCCTCTAACAATTGATGCTGAAATGCTTGAATTTGATTGGTCCGCATGGTGATGACTGGATTTCTAGGTGGGTCCGTTTATCGGAAGGGGTTCTAGCTTAAAGAGATCGATGGCTGGCACATGATCTGAAAGAATATTTGGGGGCCATGAGATCATGCGCCCACCATTGGATGGGAATCTTGTCTTTAGTGGGTCCGTGTTAGAACTTGCCAAGGTGTCTGTTGATGAGTAGCCAGAATGAATAAAAGAATGCCAAGTGGCATAAATGGGCCTAGGGCCAGTAAATATTTTTGCAAATCAGCGACTAAGGGTTTCTCATGTTCGCTTAATGTAACCTGGGGTTATTAAAAGATTCAGCTATTCAGTGACTGCAATGTTCACTGAATCGCTTGACCCAACTGGAGTTAAGAAATGTATTTCGTGACTTAGAATTCTTCAATTGCATAGTCGCCAAGTAACTTAAAAGAGAAGGGCTCGAGGTGGGTCCAAATATGTTGACGTGTAGAAAAAGCTCGATTCTCATTGGTCCAAACATGTCGAGGGGAATTTTTGACTTTTCAAGAAGGTTTGTGATTGTTGTCAGAAGGATCTGGGCCGTTTATTTTCCGGGAAGGGTTTCTTATCAACGGTCACATTTTAAAATGATCGGCTAGTTGTTGAAATTTCAAATTCAAATAGTTCTAAGAAGGTTTTTTGCTACTATTTGATTTGCAGGCTGCAAGCGGTGAGGTAGCTCAGAAAATTTATGTCTCCAGGACATTTGTAGTTAAAAAAAAAAAGATGATGAGGAGGTCTGGGCAGCCGTCATGGGTCATTTCTTGTCTTAGAAAGGTACCAGTTATGCATTCATGGCAAGACTTTGTGCAGGAAAGTAGATGAATCTAGGTTGCTTGTTTGCAGGTTGATGCAGTATAGGGATGGGCATGTAAACAAATATTTGATCAGCCATGATGTCGCAAGAATACTTTTATGATCAGACTTGATAGATGTGGGGTTTTTTATTCTATTGAAAATCTTGTAACCCTAGTTAGGTTTTTTGACTCCTGCCTACGTGTAGTTGAGTATGTATATATTATATTTTTGGAGCTTTTGAGCTCAGAGTTGGACAATTGTAGAATAAATTCACCTTTCTTAAGGGTCATTTGTGGTATCATCTCTACCCTCTGGCTTATATAGTTGTAAAGTTCCCATTGATAATAAAAACATTGCAGAGGTATTTTGTGACAATCCTTCATGTCCCTATGCTTTCCTTGTTTGTATTATCTCTTATTGGATTAAAGTGTATGATGTTTTTAGTGATATCTTAGGGTTCCTGATCCCTCTTATTTTCTATAACTATGTGTTTTATTGTGTTTGATCTGATTTAGATGTTTTTATGGGTATACTTCAGCCCCCTAACGGTCTTGTCTCAATCCTACACCGAGTTGCAAAAGTGAATGTCTGCTTACAGGTCATAAGTTGTGTCTTATGTTCAGGCCCTCCTATGAAATACTTATGCAAGCCTATTTAGTAAGTTGTGACCTACTAGACCTAAGCCTTTCATTGATTCCATTCCTCTATGCTGAGATCCAAACCCTAATTTCGGTGTATCACCTAGTAGGTAGTTTGCTTTTTAGTCATTTCTTTTCTAAGAATTCCTTCTATCCTCTTTTCCCCTCCAAAGATTTACTTTCATGTCTAGAAGAAAATTAAGGTGATTATCCAAGAGGAACCAGCCTAGAACCTAGAGGTCTCATCTTAGTTAGCATAGGTCCCACAACTTGGAGATGATTCCCATGTTATACTAGGTTATCAAAAAATACGAGAGTTTGAAACAAGGGTGCAAACTTAGTGTATAATAGTAACCATACCTAGAAGATACAAAAATAAGTTTTATATATCACCCTTCTTCCTATTATGGGGTCAAAATGGTGTCAAGAAATTTTTATTAGAAGATCTTGCTGGCATGATCAAAGATTTTAGAAGTAAAATGCCATCATCACAAGGAATGTAATGATCATTACTTGAGATTGTGCTGAGATAGAATTCTTTTGGCCATCTCTCCCTCAAAAACCACCTAACCATCCTGATCATCTTTATCGATCCTATCAATACAAGATAGAAAATATTCTTAAGCTTAGCCTTCTTAAGGTTGATACTCCTATAGCTGTATTGCATACCCTACCTACTCCTCTACCTATGATTCCTCAACTAATAGTCATTCACTCCTTAGAACCTATGACTGTTGAACCTAATCCTTCAAGTTTATCTTGTAAAACCTTTCATAACTAACATGCTTATCAGCATCACAAGAACCATCAAGATAAGGATTAAGGCCCATGCTCTTGTTTCTCAAATTTCTTCTTCATCTCAATCCTTGTCTTCCTTTGATCAACCCATGCTTGAGCCTTTAAAGGAATTGAATCAAAAATAAAAATATGCAAATGGATAAACATGATTATTTTGTTCTTATTTTATATTCTATTAATCTTGATATGGAAGATCCTCTTGATGATGCACATGTTAGTGATGATGAATATGAAAATATTGATATGGATTATGATTTACCTAACATTCTTTCTACGCAGCTAACACTCACTCCTAGTGAAGAGGAACAATGACCCCCCTTAGATTCCTTGCTTTGATCTGGTGGTGGTTCCTAATGTGTTGGATGTTGTTCCTCTTGCAAGTTTCTCACATTTCCCTAATATTTTAGGACCAAGATGGGGAGGTAAAGTGACATGCTTGAAGTGGACTTCTCTAGCTTGGTGGTCTTTGTGTGTTTGTTTTGTGTTCTCTCTCCCATGTTGTGTTCTTTGTTATATGTTTGTCTAGATCACTTTAGATGACTCTTGTTTCTTTATTGACACAAGATGATGAAGTAATACAAACATGTCATACATATTCTTCTATTTGTACCTCTCTTCTTCAATTTGTCATTACATGTTATGTTGTCTATGTGCTATTGTTAATATATGTTCCCTTGTGTAGTCTACTTGGATTCTCACAATGTAGTAGCGCTAATTCTTTTTGGTCTCTGTGTCACTGGCCCAAAAAGACTCTTCTTTGTACCTCTTATGTGATTTTTTCCTCCATTGTGTTATAGTTATACTTCCTTTGGGGAATGATGACATTTCATACTTATTATAATATTACATATTATCATATGCTCACACTGACACCCAAAGTTAGTGGATCCCTTAGTGTTCTCTCTTTTTTCATCTATTTATTTCCCTTGAAGTGTTCTCTCTTGGGGAAATTTCACAGTGGAAATGTTCTTCATGGATGCATGTATGCTTCTGTTAAATATATTTCTCCCATGCAGGACATTTTGCAATTGCTTTAACGTGGGGGCATACGCTCCACTCACTTTTTCACACACACACACACACACACACACACACACACGTTGAAAATTTGATTTCCTCTATCAAATTATTGATAGTTCATGGGGGCTTGCTCCTTTGTTCTTTTGGATGTCTCTTTGTATTACTGATAGTCTAGGGGGCCTGATCCTGTCCTATATTTTGATCCCTCTTTGGATTACTAATAGTCTAGGAGGCCTGATCATTGTTCGATCCTTCTTTAGACTATTGACAGTTTGGGAAGCCTATTTGCATTTATGATCCCTTAAGGACACACACATCCTTATGCCTGGGTCATTTTTTGATTCTTCTTTTCAAGACATGGAGTTCCCTTGAGGTTGAATTATTTTAATGAATTTACTAAGCATACCAAAAACACTTCCTAGACCATTCAATTCATCTTTGATGGGTTGAATATCATGTCACATACACTTGCTAGACAATTCAATGCCATCTCTTGTTGCAAAGCACCTTTTTAATTTTTTATGTTGTCATGCCCATCAATTTCAGTCTAAAAAACACACCAATTTTTTTTTTTTAAAATGAGATAATTAGGTCTAATATAATGTAGTGGGTTAATAGGTGTCTTTGGCAATAGTTCGCAAAGACTCTGAAGAATCAAATTGTTAACCACTGTCAGTTTTCAAAAGGTCACTATCTAGTTTCAAAAGAGTGATCCCTTACTAAAATTAACTAATCATGATAGGGTCACCCTACTAGCTATATCTAGGGCACATTCTCAACAAGTGAAATTATCTTAAGTTTATTTTAATTGCGATGGGAGGTTTCGTTAATTCAATTTAACAAATCAATTCGTGAGCCTTTAATTAATGACCATGTAGATCAAAGGAACATTTTCTAAAATATTTAATAAAAATTGTTCCCACATGTATTGATTATCAATTTTTCAAAATATATAAGTAAATAGCAAACTGATTTGTTATATTTAATGATAATATAAATATTGAGTAAATTCGCCTTAAGTTAAAATCTCCCAATCAACTTATTACGGTTTAATCAAATAAGACCTCTATAAAATTAATTAATATAATTATTCACTTAATCAATAAATTAATGAAATATTAATTATTTATATATATATATGTATATATATATATGTATATATATATATATATGTATATATATATATATATATGTATATATAGTATATATATGTATACA